>PVKC010030725.1:0-14735 GCA_004027635.1 Crocidura indochinensis
TATCAGAGAATGTTAGCTTCATAAAAACTATTTGGATGTGTTTCTGTTTCTTCAATTTCCTGGAAGAACCTGAAAAGAATTGGTAGTAAGTTCGCTTGAAAGGTCTGAAAGGCCAGAGAGATAGCACAGCAGTAAGTCATTTGCCTTGCAAGCAGCTGACTCAGGATGAAAGATAGTTCAAATCCCAGCATTTGCCTTGCACGCGGCCAACCTAGGACAGACCCTGGTTCTTTCCCAGCATCCCATATGGTCCCTTGTGCCTGCCAGGAGCAATTTCTGAGCACAGAGCCAAGAGCAGCCCCTGAGTGCTGCCTGATGTGACTCCCTGCCCCCCCCCAAAAAAAAGAGAAATGTCTGAAATAACTCATTAGTAAATCCATCTGGACCTGGGCTTTTGTCTTGGGAAGATTTTTGATTACCATTTTGATTTCCTCAATAGTGATAGGTCTGTTCAGATATGCCAGATCATTTGGTTTCAACTTTGGAAGGTTAAAAGAGTACAAAAATTTATCCATTTTTCCATGTTTTCTTGTTTTAGGGCAGAGTTTCTCAAAGCAGTCTCTGATTACCCTTTGAATCTCTGTGATATCTGTAGTGATCTCATCCTTTTCATTTCTAATTCAGTTTATTAAGTTTCACTCTCTCCCCTTCTTTGTGAGCTTTGCTAGTGATTTATTGGTCTTGTTTATTTTTTCTCAAAGAAGCAACTTTAGCTTTCATTGATCTTTCAGATTGTTCTCTGGATTTCCACTTCATAAATTTCTGCTCTAAGATTTGTTATTTCCCTCTACCTACCTATTTTTTGTTGTTGCTATTAACCACTTTTTTTTTTTTTTGGTTTTTGGGTCACACCTGTTGGTGCTCAGGGGTTACTCCCGGCTCTGCACTCAGAAGTCACTCCTGGCAGGCATGGGGACCATATGAGATGCCAGCATTCAAAATACCATCCGTTCTGAATTGGCTATATGCAAGGCAAATGCCCTATCACTGTGCTATCCCTCCAGCCGCTTGTTGATCACTTTCTAATTTTATAAGTTGTGTCATTAAGTTATTTATATAGGTCCCTTCTTCCTTCCTGATGTGTGTTTGCAAGGCTATAAGTTTTCCTCTTAGTACCACTTTTGCTGTGTCCCACAAATTCTGATCATTTGTTCTCATTTGTTTCTAGGAATCTTTTGATTTTCTCTTTGATTTCATCTCTGACCCACTGGTTGTTCAGTTGTGAGCTGTTTAATTTCCAGGAGTTAAAGTTGTTGCTTAGTGTCTGTTTGTCGTTCACTTCTAATTTCCGTGCAATATAATCTGAGAAGGTAGTTTGTACAATTTCTAACCTGCTAATTTTATGGAGGTATGTTATGGACCAGCATATGGTCTATCCTGGAGAATGACTTATGTGCACTGGAGAATAATGTGTATACAGTTTTATGGAGGTGGAAAGTCATATATATATATATATATATATATATATATATATATATAATATGTAGGCTACTTTCTTTCATTTCTCCTTTTAGAGATAATATATTCTTTTTGGGGGGGGCACACCCAGTGATGCTCAGGGGTTACTCCTGGCTTTGCACTCAGAAGTCGCTCCTGGCTTGGGGGACCATATGGGACACTGGGGGGATTGAACTGCGGTCCATCCTAGGCTAGTTCTGGCAAGGCAGACATCTTACCTGTAGTGCCACCATGCCAGCCCCAAGCTAAAATATTCTTGATAGGTTTCAGTCTGGTTGATTTATCAAGAGTTGACAAGGTGGTGTTGAGAGTTCCCACTATTATTATGTTGTTATTGATGTCTCCTTCCAGATTTGTCAACAATGATTTTAAATATTTTTGGTACTTCATTGCTTGCATATATGTTTAGGAGTGTGATATTTCCTGTTGTACATATCCCTTGATTATTATGAAATGTCCTCTTTGTCCCTTATGACTTTTTTAAGTCTAAAGTTTGTGTAATCTGATATTAATTTGGCCACTCCAGCTTTTTAAAGGGAATGTTTGTTTGGATGATTGTCCTCCAACCTTTGATTTTGAGTCTATGTTTGTTCTGACTACTTATATGTGGAGTTTTGTAGGCAACAGAATGTTCGATTCAGGGTTTTGATCCATTTTTTGCCACTCTGTGTCTCTTATCTGGTGCATTTAGTTCATGAACATTGAGAGAGATAATTGTCATGGGATTTAGCATCATCTTTGTGTAGGAGTTTGATGTGTCTCTTGGTCTGTATTGTCTTAAATTAGACCTTTCATTTTGGCTTATAAGTCAAGTTTTGAGTCTATAAGTTTCTGAGCTTTCGTTTATCCATGAAGCTATGTATGCTTCCTTCAAACCTAAATGTGAGACTGTCTGAAATATTCTAGGCAAAACAATAATTTTGTTGAGTTGTTTCACTATATCCCACCACTGCCTTATGGCCTTGAGAGTTTCTTGTGACAGGTCTGCTGTAAATCTTAAGCATGTTCCTTTGAATGTAATTTCCCTTTTTGATCTTGCTGCTTTCAGTATTCTATCCTATCTGTGAGATTCATCACTTTGACTAGGATGTGTTTTGGGGTGCTTTTCTTCAGATCTCTTTTAGCTGGTACTCTTTGGGCCTGCAGGATTTGGTTGCATGACAGGAGCGATTTCTGAGCGCATAGCCAGGAGTAACCCCTGAGCATCACTGGATGTGTCCCATAAACAAAGAAAATTGCTCCTGGCTTGGGGGATCATATGGGATGCCAGGGGATCAAACCACAGTCCGTCCTAGGTTAGCAGGGACCAGGCAGACACCTTACCACTTGAGCCACCGCTTTGGCCATTGATCATTTGTTTTAAGGCTCTTTTCCAATCTCTTTTGTTGTATGGAGTTGTTATGCATGTCATCTTCTAGTTGACTGATTTTGTCCTCAGCTGCTATTATTATGTTGGCGAGGCTTTCTAGTGAGGCTTTCATTTCACCTACTAAGATTTTCAGTCCTGTTATTTCAGTTTGGAGTTTTCTCATTTCTAGTTATATATCCCTTAATTCTTATTTGTGTTTCATTTAGTTCATTCCATGCTTTCCTTGATTTCTATGAGGCACCTCCATATTTCTCCTCTAAACTTTTTATCTCAGAGGCTAAAGTGGTTGGCCCTTTTTGGGTCATCAGAGCTTCCATTTTCATTCTCTATGCATGCTGGTGACCTGTGTTATTTCCTCATTGGCACACTTGTACTGTGGTGTTTTCTATGTGTTGTGCTGGGGTTCATTCACTAGGAGATGTGCTTGGCCATGGAGTGAAGTAGCCAAGCTCCTCTGGCTCCACCCTTCATAGGCCAGGTCAGCTCACTTCTGTTAATATGTCTTCTGCAGACTTTTCTGAGCAGGGTTGATCCAGCACCAGCAGCTGCATGTGTTGATGGCAGCCACGTTGAAAAGTGCACAGTGGGGATCCTGATACATTATCTTTCAATTAAAAAAAAGCAATACGGTTCAGATTAATCCACATATCTAGTTTAGAGATGAAGAGAAAGTAGGAAATAGGATAGGTAAAATGAAGGAGTGGGGGACTAGTGAAGCTTCTTCTGGCTGACAACACTGGGCCTAATCCAGAACAGGAGCAGCTACTTATGGGGTGGTCCCCAACGAAGCCCCCATCTCAACCTGATCTGAGCCATGTAAACAGATCCATACCACAGCTCCTAAATACACTGAAAATTTTGTTTTGTTTTCTTTTGTTTTTTGGGGGGGCACACCTGACAGCACTCAGGGGTTACTCCTGGGTAACTCAGAAATCATTCCTGGCAGTTTCAGGGGACCATATGGGATGCTGGAGCTCAAACCTGGGTCTGTCCCAGGTTCAGCAGCATGCAAGACAAATGTCCTATCACTGTGCTATTACTCCAGCCCATATGTACACCAATTTAGAGTTTATAAAGCATTTTTTGGATTTATATAGAGGACTACTTCCCCTTTCGTTTTTCTAATTGGACTTTTATGGAAGCATTGGTTCTCCTTAGTCCAACCTTGTGGTTATGAGAAATTCCAGTAATGTGCTTATAGACCATTGTTGAAAAAAATGTCTTGGTTTTTGGACACATGTGTGAGGCCATTTTCTGTCTTCATGCTTCTAAAGATACTCAGCAAAGATTATAATACAGGGGCCTGAGCATGTAGGGTAGTAGCCTCCCATGCAACTGACCTGGGTTCAATTTTCAGTCAGAAAGTTTTATCCATGTTGTAAATTAACCAGAGAGTCTATTTTGAGGGGGGGCACACCCAGCAGTGTTCAGGGGTTACTCCTGGCAATCTGCTCAGAAATAGCTCCTGACAGCACCGGGGACCATATGGGACGCCAGGATTCGAACCAACCACCTTAGGTCCTGGGTCGGCTGCTTGCAAGACAAATTCCGCTGTGCTATCTTTCTGGCCCCAGAGAGTCTATTATTTATTTATTTATTTTTGGTTTGGGGGCCACAATCTGCAATGTTCAGCAGTTACTCCTGGCTCTTCACTCAGAAATCATTCCGGACAGGTGCAAGGCAAACACCCTACCACTATGCTATCTCTCCACCCCCACAGTGTCTAAGAATCTCTATGATTTCTAATAATTTTGTTTGGAAATACTAGTTACATACATTACTACTTACAAGAATTCTAAACACTTTTCGTTAACTGACAATACTTTTAAGAAACTCTAACATGTCACATAGGCCTTAATTTAGATTTAAATATAGGAAAAAGTGATTATAAAATGACTTAGAAGTTTTTCTGAGACCTTCCAGCATTACCTTCTTTTTTATCCTTGGAGATTTTTCTTCCCTTGGAATTCAGTTCTGGAAAGTCTCTCAAAGAAGTTACTCCAAAGTAATATCCATGAATCTATTTAAACCTGATAGTCTTTTAAAACGCTAACTAAAACTCAATTTTTTTCAGAACCAAGACTAAGTTTGACTAAGTTTGACTTTTTTCCACTGCTTCAAACCTAAAATTCTTGCAAGGGCAGCCAACAGTGATTCTGCATAATAGCTTGAAATAGTGTTGAAAAGCTTCTCTTTTTATTTTTAGTCCCACTGTGCCGTTAGGGACCATAATGTGGGATCAGGCCCATTTGGACTCAGGAAGAAACAAATGGCAATCAGAGATCATCAATGACAGGAAATTTATTTTAATACTGGTGATTCCAGAGGAGAAGCATCCAAGTACTGAATGTAGAGCTCCAGCAGGCCAAAGGATAGACCTTTGGAAGAATAAGTTTATAGAGGTGCAGACCTCAAAAGACTGGGCAGGCTGACATAGCCTTCGAAATAAAGGGGGTTGGTCTTGTGCATTAGGCCAGAAAGAGTCATTAGTAAGTGATTAACCTCACAAAGTATAATCAATAAATAATTGATCAGTAAACAGATAGAAGCAGACAGGAGAGTGATGTAACTTAACCCCCGCAGGAGGGAGCTGAAAGGGGAGTCATGATTCCCTTTCAGAGAAGCAGAGTTGCCCATCTTCAGATGGGAATTTCCTCCCACATTTCAGATCCTCAACTCTTTCTGTTGCTACAGGTCCCTGTTCGGGTGCCACTTGCTGAGGACTTGACCTAGGGTGAACAGAATCAAATCAAGGGTTCCATGGAGGATGGAGAAAATGAGACAGAAATAAAAGAAAAAGCATGGGGTCATCAGGCTAATAACCTCATTCTGCTTCTCTTGACCCTTGGCTCCAAACAGACTCTAACCCTGTATGGTCATTTCTGAGGGCTACCATCGCAAGTGTAAACTGTCATGGTGTGATCTGCATGGGCTTCCATACAACTGGAACTCATCTACCTGCCAGTGGGCCTTCTATCTTGAATTTCCTTTCTTCCATGGCAGTGCTCAGGGGACTATATGCAGTGTCAGGGATTCAACCAGGTCGTTTGCTTGCAAGGCAAGCACCTTACCCACTATATTATCTCTTGGCCCCATCTTAGATTTTCTTGATACCAGCAGCTCTTACCCTCCAGCAAGTCTCAGACTTCATTGTTCTTACCCTTCGAGGCATTTAGTTCTGTAGCATACTGAGTTCTTTTGCAAAATAGAACAACTGATATCTACACATCTTAACTACCATCTGTCACTCTGGTCAACAACTCCACCTTAGCTCTCTGTCGGTCATGTCATTGAGCTCTGGAGTTTTTCCAATTTGCAGATTTATCTTGGCTAGCTTGGAGAGAGGAGGGAGGGCTCTGGGCAGGCATTTCCCAAGGGCTCTCTGGATTGCACCATCACCCTGTCCTCACCCCCACTCCACACAACATTCTCACTGCCACCTCCCACTCAGTGCGCCAAAGGTCCCTGCCTTGTGGTCTTCAGCCACAAGCTCTCTCTAACTCTGCTTCCTCCTCTTCATCATGGCACTGACTTGGGTTCTGGCAATCCTGAGCCTCCTTCCTCTGATGGGTGCCAAGAACCCTGAGTGTGACAACCTGATAGGGATACCCATCTCCAACACCACTCTGGACCAGGTGAGTGCCTGAGCTGAGCTGCTGGGTACATGATCAGCCCTTGGTTATGGGGCATCCGTCCCCCATGTTGCTTCATGCTCAGTTCCCTCTCCTGGGTCATCAGAGTCAGGCTTCCCATTGCTTCCAAAGTCGGAAGCCACCTCAGTGGGGACCACAAACTAAACATGAGGTGGGGCCAGTCCCTGGGGGTGGGGTGATGTCTGGTCTTCAAATTAAGTCCCTCCAGATGCACTGCCAACTTGGGGTTCCAGGTGAGGACTGGGGAGATCTACTCAAGTCTCATCCAGCTCACAAACTCCATCTATTTGTTCCTGTTTCTCCCCAGCTTTCTGGCAAGTGGTTCTATTTTGGTTCAGCCTTCCGATATCCTGAATTCACTGAATGGGCTATAAAGGTCCACTCGAGCTTTATATACTTCATCCCTAACAAGACAGAGGACAGGGTCTACTTCAGAGAGTACCAAACCTTGTGAGAGCTCCCCCTCCACCTGCTAGCTGCCCCCATTCTTGCTTCTGCTGCCCAGCAAACCCCATCCCACCCCAGCCATCTCCTTGGCTTTGGCCCTCCCATACTTGCCCTGACTACTATGTGACCACTCACTTCTCATCCATTCTCTTTTCCTTCCACTGTCCGGCGGTCTCAGCGAGGACACATGCCTCTATGGCTCCGGCTACATGTTCGTCCAGCGGGAGAATGGGACCTTGTCCAGGAATGGTGAGGGTTGTGTGTACAGACCCATCTTCAGGGTCATGGGGTGTGGGGTGGAAGTGAAGGTGCTTTGAGGGTTTTGGGCACTGAGGGCAGGAGACAGTCCTATGAGCTGCACTATTCTCAGGTTGAGAGCAAGGACTCCCCTTGGTTCTCACAAACGAACTCCACACTGAGTAGAAACAGGGAAGACAAGTGACTGCCCTGGGCTTACACAGCCTGGAATTCAAAGCAGAATCAAACTCAAAGCAGGAGGCAGAAAGATAGTAGAGCAGACAGGGCACTTGCTTCGCATGCAACCTATCTGTTTAATCCCTGGTACACAAAGATAGGTACCCTGAGCACAGAGCCAAGAGTAACTGGAAGCATTGTCATGTATGGCCAAAAAATCAAGAGGAAAAAAAGATGACTTATATTGGACTGGAGGGATATAGTACAGAGGGTAGGGCACTCGCCATGCATGCAGACAACCTAGATTCAATCCCCAGCACCCCACATGGTCCTTTAAGCCTACCAGTAGCGAGTGGTCTCTGAGAATAGAGTCCCCAAATACACCACCCTCCCCCCCAAAAAAAAAACAAACAAGTAAACAAAACACAAAATCAAATCCAAGACAATATCTGGGATCTCAGAAAGGCAGTTGGTGTGGTGAGCAGGCAAAGACAATGACAATGTCAATGCCACCATTGTCATGGAGAGGACAGAGAACAGAGGCTACTGAGACTCAGCACACAGCATCCTGTTGTCCAAATCACCCCTCTGGGCCTCACCTGAAACTGGGAGCCAGGTCATGGTTCCAGGTTGTGGTCCGCTGGGGGCTTCCATGGTCTTAGCGTGTCAAGCACCCAAGGTTCCTAGGCATGCAGATTTTAAGCCTTTGTCACTCTGTTCTCCTTCCTGGGAAGTCAGGTTACCATGCCTATGATGTGAGACCCCTGAGTCCCACCCCACATCTCACCCAGAGAGTCTGTCTCTTCCAGTGACGGGTGTCTATTACTTTGCCAATGTGCTGCCCACCAAGGACCCCGGGATCCAAATATTTGCTTATTACCCAGAAAACCAAGAGAAGATGGGACTGTCCCTTTATGGTAGGTACCTACCCCCCTAAACTCCCATCTCCCACCCCAGCTTTACCCAGGACCACTCTCTCCACCACTCCACCCTGTTCTTCCCCACAGCCAACACAACAAAAGTGACCCCGGAGCAGATGAGCGAGTTCCACGGAGCCCTTGCGTGCCTGGGCATGGATGTGTCGGAAATTATAAACACCGACGACACGGTGAGGGCAGGAGGCCGGTCAGCTTGAGGGGTGCAATGAGGGCTGGACTGTAGGGTCTGAGCCTCCCAGGCCAGTAGCCCGATGGATGAGAGACCAAGAGGGGAAAATCGAGGCAGTGGGGAGTAGCCTCCAAGCAGGGCATGGATAGTGGGGATCAGCAGGAGAGGACACACGGCTGCCTGTGACATAGGAACCCATGTGTGAGACATGTATGTCAGCTCTTTATCCACACTGGCCACATTCTGACCTACTGGCCTGTGTGAAGAGTTGCTGATCTTGCTTATGGTTTCCTCTGTCACCCAGTCGTAGCAATTCCCAGCCTGCTGTCCCTAGCTGTGTTCTCACAATTACCAGTAGACTTATCTCCTTCCTGTTTTCTCAAATATTTTCATTTGTATATAATTACTTTGACTTAAAAATAGTTTTTAGGTTTGGGACCACACCCAGTAGTGCTCAGGGATTACTCTTGGCTCTGCATTCAGGAATCATTTCTGGCAGGCTCTGGGGACCATATGGAATCGAACCTGGGTCAGCTATGTGCAAGGCAAATGTCTTTCCTGCTGTGCTATCATTCCAGCCTCAATCATTTATAAATAAGTTTTTTTCTTTTTAATTTAATTTAAATTTTAATTTTATTTCTTTTTTAATTTAATTTTCTTTTAAATGTCTTTTTAATTGGGGGCCTTATCCAGCTGGTGGGTTCAGGGGTACCAAGGATCAAAACCAGGTTGACTGCATACAAAGGCAAGTGCTCCAGTCCTTAAAATGACTTTTAAATAAGAGTTTAGGTACTGGAGCTGGAGCGGTGGTGCAGGCAGTAGGGCATTTGTCTTGTACGTGCTAACCTAGGATGGACAACAGTTCAATCCCCCAATGTCCCATATGGTCCCCCAAGCCAGGAGCAATCTCTGAGCGCATAGCCAGGAGTAACCTGAGTGTCACTGGGTGTGGCCCCAAAACAAAAACAAACAAAAAATGAGTTTGGGTACTATAGTTATAATAAAGTTAAATGCTTATGACATTGATGTACAAAGTCACTGCACGGTTCCCTCTCTCAACAAAATGCCACCAAAGTACTTTGACCTCAGGGATGGGCTTTGGGGACCAGATGGGGGAGCCAGGCACCAAGGTTCTGTCCTCATCGATACCACCCTTTCCCTTGCTTCGTCTCTTTATCCCACAGAGGACTGATACCAACCAGAATTTTTCCTTTTCTCTCTGACTTATGTCCCTTAACCCAGTAACCTCCATCCCACCTCCATTGCAGCTAATTTTCTGGTTGTATGTTGTTGTTTTTTTTTTTATTTTGGGCCATTCTGGTGACACTCAGGGGCTACTCCTAGATCTGCACTCAGAAATCGCACCTGACTTGGGGGACCATATGGGATGCCAGGGATCAAACCCAGGTCAGTCCTTCTCAGCCGCGTGCAAGGCAAACACTCTACTGCTAAGCTATTGCTCCAGCCCCCAATTTTCTGGTTTTATTCTTTTTTTTTTTTTTTTTTTGGTTTTTGGGCCACACCCAGTGACGCTCAGGGGTTACTCCTGGCTATTCACTCAGAAGTCGCTCCTGGCTTGGGGGGCCATATGGGAAACTGGGGGATCAAACCTCGGTCCATCCTAGGCTAGCGCAGGAAAGGCAGGTACCTTACCTCCAGCGCCACCACCCAGCCCCCAGTTTTATTCCTTCTTAATGCTGCTAAATATTCCATAGTATCTAGTTGTTTGTTTGTTTCTGGGGCCACAACTGACAGTACTCCAAGGTTCTGCACTTTGTACTGTCTCTGTATTCAGGAAACACTCCTGGCAGGACTTGGGGGAACATATGGAGCACTGGGGATTGAACTTGGGTCAATATTGTGCCAGCCCCTAAGTCATGGTTTTTATTGAGTTTTATTTGTTTTGTGTGTTTTGATTTTTTTTTTTGGTTTGTTTGTTTTGGGAGCATACCTGGCAATGCTAAGAAGTTACTCCTGGGTCTATACTCAGGAATAACTCCTGGCAGTGTTCAGGGGATCATAAAAGCTGCCAGGGATTAAACCTGGGTCAGCCGCATACAAGGCAAGCACCCTGCCCTCTTCTTCTCTCTCCAGACCCTAGGCCATGACTTCTAGATTCACACATCTGACATTTGAATTGTTCCCACACACCAATTAATCTTCTACACTGGCTCCCAACCTGTGGTAAAAGGCTTCAAATAACAGAATTAGTGAGCTGGATTGGGACACTGACTTGACTATATCAGGACGTTTCTATCTATTAGTCAGTTGTAGCCACTCTCAGATCATCCAAGTCATGCACCTTGGGACCGGAGTGTTAGCATAGCGGTAGGACTTTTGCCTTGCATGTGGCCAACACAGGACAGAGCCTGGTTCGAGTCCCCAGAGCCTGCCAGGAGCGACTTCTGAGCACAGGAGTAACCCCTGAGCATGTGACCCCCCCAAAAAATAAAAACAAACAAATAAACAAAAAAACCCAAGTCATCCACCCTACCTCCCACTGCAGGGGATCTTGGGAAAGGGGCTCAGAAACCCAGGCTCTGGGCTAGTCAGTCCTTGGTCTGCAGGTCACCACTCCTATCCACAAGCAGGGGATGCTCCAATGGACCATATGCTGGGGTGGCCTACAGACACCCACCCAGCCACATCACCTGCCACAAAGGTGACAGGTGTAGGGAACCCTGTACACTCTAGTGAGGACCGGACAGACTCTGAGGTGACCGGGTGAGGACTCCAAGCTCTTGGAACATCTCAGATGTCCCCCAGAGTCTGCACTCCACACCTGCTCTGCCTCCTTCCCTCCCCTCTGCCATCACTGTTGACATGTCTGGAAGTGGAACTCTGGCTGTGATATTCTTGAATCTGGAAAGGGGGTTGCCAAAGACTGAAAAAGGCCATACCCCAGGTCCTGGGTCCTTTCAGAGGTGTTTTTTTTTTTGGGTTTTTTTTTGGTTTTTTTTTGGGGGGGTTCACACCCGGCAGTGCTCAGGGGTTACTCCTGGCTCCATGCTCAGAAATCGCTCCTGGCAGGCACGGGGGACCGTATGGGGCACCGGGATTCGAACCGCTGATCTTTTGCATGAAAGGCAAACGCCTTCTCTCCATGCTATCTCCCGGGCCCCCTTTCAGAGGTGTTTAAAGTGAGACTCAGCTGACGACATTCCCCCCCCTCATTGCCTTTCTCTCCTCCCAACCTCTGTCCCCCAGGACCACTGTGGGGCCCTGGAGAAGAAGCACGAGGAGGAGGAGGAGAAGAAGAAGAAAACCGAAGGGACCACAGAGGAGCCAGCATTGGATTAGAGCTCTGGAATTCAGGGGGGCCTCATCCTCCATGTGTCTCTCAGTTCTTTCCTACATCTGTGCCAATAAAGCATCCCTGTCTGGGGCAGCCAGGTTGTCACAAGCCCGTTCACTTGTGATGCCATTCATCTCCACGGCACGAAATCAGCCTCGCTGAGTTGAGTTGCTGCTGACCACCTGGTGGGGACAGCAAGGGGGCAGGGAACTATCTGTAGAGAATTCCTGAAAGAGGCAGCTAGGCCAGCCTAGAAGCTACAAGGCTCTCTAGTCACACCCGCTATCCTGCTGAGTAGGGTCTGAGCAGAGGGGTTGGTGGTTTTGGGCGGTGAGAATGTCCCCGTGCCTTGCTCCGCACCCTGCTGTGGCTGGCTGGGCAGGCGGGCTGTGAGCATCTTCGCAAGGGCAGGATCCTGAGTCCCAGTGAACAAGTGGGGAAGATGGGGTCACTCAGGGCATCATCCCCAGGGACTGTCTCTCCATGAAGGATCCTCCCTCAGATGTCCAACCAAAGCAGGGGCTGCTCCTTGGGCTCCCCTTCCCCATCCTGACATGCCCAGAATAGCTCTTAGCACTGAGGGGCTGAATCTGGAGGCTGCCTTTAAAGAACCTTCTCATGTTGGGGCATGTGGCAGAGCACATCTTCCGTTTTCTTTTTATCTTGCTTTTGTTTTGGGGTCATACCCAGTGGTGCTCAGGAGTCACTCCTGGCTCTGCACTTAGAAATTGCTCCTGGCAGGCATGGGGAACCATATGGGATGCCAGGATTTGAACCACTATCCCTTCTGGATTGGCGGCATGCCCTATTGCTGTGCTATCTCTCTGGCCCCTTCCTTATTATTATTATTGTTATTATTATTATTTTGCTCTTTGGGCCACACCCGATGACGCTCAAGGGTTACTCCTGGCTATGCACTCAGAAATCGCTCCTGGCTTGGGGATGCTGAGGGATAGAACCTCGGTCCGTCCTGGGTCAGCTGTGTGCAAGGCAAATGCCCTACCGCTGACCACCGCTCTGGCCCCCCTTCTTTTAACTTGGAGCCACACCCGGTGGTGTTCAGGGCTGACTCCTGGTTCTATGTTTAAGGATGGATCATTCCTGGTGGGGCTCAGAGGACCAGATGGGGATGATGAGATTGAACCCAGGGCAGTTGCATGTAAGGCAAGTATGAACTTCCTACTGTGCCATAACTCTGGCCTAGGACACCATTCTCCAGGTGTTGAAGGAAGAGGAAACAGCAAAGCTTCCTCCGAGGAGATGTGAGAGAGAGAGAGAGAGAGACAGACAGACAGACAGACAGACAGACAGATAGAAAGAGACAGAGAGAGAAAGAGACAGAGAGACACAGACACACAGAGAAAAAGAGAGTACAGCAGGTAAGGCACTTGTCTTGCACATGAATGACCTGGGTTTGATCCCTAGCACTCTATATGGTCCCCTGAGCCCCGATGAGTACAGAGCCAGGAATGAGCCTCGAGCATCACTAGATGTGGCTCCAAAGCACCCCCCACATGCTAACAAAGAGCAAGAGACTTTCCATCAAAGAGCAGGCCCACCGCCTGTGGGACCCTCAATCTCATCACTAAGGTGGGATTCCAGTGTCTGGGGAGATGGGGCTTAGGGCATGAGCTCGCATCTGGAAGACACCCGACTTGAGTTCCAACCCTGAAGGGTTGAAGGGGCCCTGGCAGCTCCTATTACTGCTGAACTGGGAGTGAGTCCCAGGCCCCCTGAGGATTGCTGGGGATTCCCAAGAACAAAAGTCTGGGGCCTCGCCTTGCCAAGTTGAGCAGCATTCTGCCTACTGCTGAGAGTACTTCGGAGGGAGTCCAGGCTCTTTCCTCCGCACACACCCCTGGCCTTGAGAGGATTCGTGTCCTGAGACAGACACACACAGGATCAGTGTTCTGAGTCTCTGTGCTGGTGAAAGAGCAACTGCAGAGGGAAGGAGAGGGTGGTAAGGCACCTTTCAAAAGGTCACCAGCGAGGGGCCAGAGTGGTGGTGTAAGAGGTAGAGCATTTGCCTTGATCTCACTAACCTAGGATGGACCATTGTTCAATCTCCGGGTGTCCCAGATGGTCCCCCAAGCCAGGAGCAATTTCTGAGTGCATAAACAGGAGTGACCCCTGAGCGTCACACGGTATGGCTCACAAAGCAAAAAAATAAAAAGTCCCCAGGGAGAGGGAAGAACTCAGCCTGGCACCCATTTTGCCACCTGCAAACGTGACCTGAGGGGGCCCCCTGAGTGGAGATAGGCAGAAACACCACTAGCAAAGGAAGATTTCGTTTTGGTTTTTCTTTTACTGAAGATCAATCTTCATCCTTCATTTGCCTTCATAACAAAATAAAATCTGGAATGCTTCAGATATACAGACATCGAGGAGGCACACGTCGCAAAAATGCTGAGGTACGCACTGTGGGGTTGAAGGGGTGGGGACCTGGCTTGGAAATCTCGGCCCAGGGTCTGGCAGGGCGCTGACCGCCTGCCCATTCACAAGTTGGCCTGGGGACGAGGTTGGGATGAGGCACTCAGGGGCCATCATGGGGTAGCTCCACCCCAGCAAGCCCAGGGAAGGATCTGTCCCACCTGGATGGGGTGACACATTAGCCACCACTGTCCCCAGGCCTGTCCTTTCCAGGGACTCATTCTCTGGCCCGGCAGGCCACAGACAAGAGTTCTGACTCATGTCCTTGTCTGACTTCCTCAGGAAGATCCAGGGTCCCAAAGTCCATGCTAAAAAAATAAAACTCTGTCCATGACTTAAAAAATACAGAAGCCTAGAAGGACCATCCATTCATCTGGGAACCCCGAATCGAGCCAAAAGGAGGTCCTGGGTGGGGCCTGAGAGGCCCCTCCTGGCTCAGGAGACCTGTCAACCATGTCTCTGTCTCAGCCCTTGGGGCTCAGAATAGGCAGGAACCCCGAAGGCCACGGGCCTGGTGTAACTCCGCAGACAGGGAGCGGGTCATCTGTCGGGCGGTGGAACG
>PVKC010030726.1:0-14701 GCA_004027635.1 Crocidura indochinensis
TTTTTCTCCTCAGAACTGTATGTTTTGAGATCTTTAATCTCTTAAAAATGAGAACTATGATAGAATCTGGCACATAAAAAAGTTTTAAGTGATAAAATTAACTTGTGAATTGTTTTAATGAAAAATGATATCCAAAGGTCAAAATCCTCAAGTGATTTTATAAGCTACAGTTGGAAATCTCCTACCTGATTTTCCCTGCATTCTTAATCTGACACTTAATTATTTTCTGGATATCATCATATATTTAGATTCTTGGATCCTTTTCCAGAAGTCCTATGATTATTGAAAAATGAGGAAATACCATCTCCAATGACACAAAACACATATTATTAAAATATTAGATTATATATTTTATTATACTAAACTTAAAAAGTAATTATCTTTAAAGTTTCATTTATTCCACAGATGAGTAAGAACATCTAGTATTTGTACCCTGACTTATTTACTTAACATAATATCCTCCAATTTCATTCACATCACAGAAAATTACATGATTTTATTTTTATTAAAATTGCATAGTA
This sequence comes from Crocidura indochinensis, assembly GCA_004027635.1. NCBI lineage: Eukaryota > Metazoa > Chordata > Mammalia > Eulipotyphla > Soricidae > Crocidura > Crocidura indochinensis. Next base: position 522 of record PVKC010030726.1, read on the forward strand.
TTGCACTGTTGAGCAAACAAACATAAATACATACTGTTATGTATGTACATTATGCATTCAACTTCTTGATCTATGTATGTATGTTAGACATTTGGGTGGTTTTTATTTTCTGGTTATTTTACTAACTGCTGAACATAGTTATGCTTTTGTCTCTTCATGCTTACTTTTTGGGGGGGAATATAGAAAGTCATAAGAAAAGACATACTAAACAAAGACAAACTCTGAACAGTGAGATTTAAAAAACCCTACTATTAAATAGTTAAGGTATAAAAATAAAGAAAGATGGCCAGACTAGAAAAGTCTCCTTTGAACAGTTAAATGTAGTCATATACCCTCTGTTAGTGCTGGGCAATAGTAAATTTATTTGCACTTCAATACCATAAATCTCAGATACAAATTTGAGAAAATATCTAATTGCACATTTTAATTTGGGCACCTTTATAGTATCAGAGCAATTTCTGAGCATGGAGCCAGGAGTAGCCCCTAAGCACTGCCAGGTGTGACACACACACACACACACACACACACATACACAAAGATATAAATGACTATAGACTACCAGGTATGAAGGTATAAATACTCCAAATACCAAGAGGTATGAAGACTATTTCGATATTAATTAGTGTTGCCAGATAAGCACCCATGATTCCTCTTATTTTGAGGTTCATTAGTCACTTATTATTGTATGATACTCTCCTGAGTAATGCTGCCATGTGTTAAATAAGTAATATATAAAATTTTAAAAGGAATAAATTTCTCCAAATATGACCTCAATTCATACACAGGAACATAGGTCTAATGCACAGGTGTGATCAGAATTCCCAACATTAAATAGAAACAGTTTGACTGTGTCCTCTGTCATCTATCAAGGCAATCCCCTGTGTGTTTATTCACAAATTTGTTGTTGTCATTTTTATTTTCTTAAGGAAAATCAGATATATTGCATTCTGCTCTCAGTGGTCTTTGCTCATTGTTCAGTCATTTAGAGTAATTATACTTTAACAGCCACTCCTAGAATTCAAATACCCTAAAGATGTAGATAAAATTAAGCTTCTCCGGTCAAAAGAATGTGTTCTTAAACTAGAATTTGCAATCTCTGCCCCCCAAGATGTCCTTCAGAGAAGCCATTAAACCTTTAAAAATGTCACATGTTATCTTTTGTAGATTCTGTATTATGCCACTAGAAAGAAAAACACCAAGTCCTGCATAAAAATAAATTAAAAAGCACCAACATTGCAGAACAAATTTTAGTGTTTTGTTTTGGGACAGTAAGGGTGGTGTGAGTTCTTTCATTCATTTAGTGATATCTCAAGAATTATTTTTATAATTTGATAATCTTATGTAACTAGCAATGTAATATTTGAAAATATAACAGTGTATCTACTAATCCCTTTTATTTCATTTAGTATCTTTATCTTATATTAGAAACCATTTTTATCATATGGTCTTTTTATAATTTTGGTATGATTCTCAAAAGTTGACTGATGTTAAGTGATTATTTTCTGCATCTCACAATAAATTGCTTTAAAACAAAATCTATTTTAATAAAAAAAAAACTATCTTACACGGTATATATGTTTGGCCATCCACTCAGGATCCATTTTGGTGAAATAGTTTTGTTGATGACCTATACACATCATTTGGGGTTGTTTTCCTAGCCCTCAGGCATACTGCCAGATGAATATCTCACCTGAATTTAGAGAGCCAGCTTTGCGAATTCAGCTCATTTTCAGGAAAGCAGACATGAAAGCCTACAATCAATGGAAGAGAGTGCTGCTAGGTGCTTCCAAGTTCACAATACCACTAGCAGTTACCTAGAGAAAGGACATTGCCTCATTACCTTTACTTCTGCTGAGCTAAAGAGATTTTATTATAAGACTTGGCTACGGTTTTGATAGAATTCAATATCAACTGTAACTTGGATATGTAGGATAAGATTTTGAATCACTCTATACACATTAAAAATTATGGTAGGCCTGCCAAACCAAGACCATGTGAACTAACAAAATTCAACTATGCATGAAAATAGAACCAGTAGTAAATGCTAAGCACAATCAGTTTACCTGAGTGATAATAAGAGCAAACTAGGTCTTCTTTGTGTGCAAAGCAAGTCCTTCCATAGAGAAGAAAAAGTAATTTAAATTAAAGCCAACAGGGCTGAAAGATAGTATACTGAATAGGGTGCTTGTTAGCAATACTCTTTTGTCATTGGCATATTTAGCATTCTTTTCTCTCATTGCCTTTTTTTCCTCAAAGTATAGAAAGAAAACAAATCCTTGTTTTAAGATTCAGGTCAGAATATACAAACTAGGCTCATTCTCTCCTTTCCTGCTAGGTCTTGCTCTTTCTTTCTCTCTCCTTCTCTTTCTCTCTCTCCCTCTTTTTCTCTTTCTCTTTCCCTCTCTCTTCGTCTCTCTCAACTCTTTCCCTCCCAGTCATCTCTCTCTCAGTATAAGAAAAAAGAGAAGGAAAAAATAGAATATACAAACTAAAATGTTCCTTTCTCCTAGACTGCACACCAGTTTGTCAGAAAACAGTTCTATTTGCTTTCATTATTATCAGTATTAGTCTATCACCTTGCACAGATAACAACAATAAATGTTGAATTGATTCTGAATAAATTGATTTCATGTAGCTATTTTTTGCCAGTGTATAATGTGTCAATCTGTCAAGTAAGTCATTAAATTCTGGATTAGGTAATGTCCATGGGTATGTATGTATATCAGGAGTCCTCATATTATGGCCCACATGTGATCTGCTGCAGACATATATCTGGCCTGCCAGCAGTTTTTTGCTGTCACTGCCTGTCGTGCTGTTTAGCAGCCATCTTCTCTGGGCCCACGGTGCGCATGTGTGGAATGTGTACTACACTCTCCAACTCCCTTCTTTCTCTCTCTCTTGACTCTTCTTCTAAGTCTAGGTAGGGGTCTTTGGAAGTACTTATTATGTCTTATGTCTTTTTCCAGAATGAAACATCTAAAATCTCCAACTGAATTTATACTAACTGATGCAAACTTTCATCCATTGTTAAGACTAGCAGTGACAAATATGGAACTGGACATGACCACCTCATGAGTCAAAAACATGCCCTTGGTTCCCATTGAAATACTGGTAAGTTTGTTGACTTAACTTTACCTGTTTTTTCATTTTAAAAATGGTATTTGTTCCTGTTTGTTTGTTTACTTCAAAAAAAGATAGGTGCAGTGTGCATAAGAATTTGTTCATAGTTTTGTTTTGTTTTGCTTTTTAAGTCCAGCCCTCCAAAGGTCTAAGGGACAGTGAACTGGCCCTTGTTTAAAAAAATTAGCATATGACGTGTGACTCTAAGAAAAGACGAGTATTATTTCATACTATTAAAAAGAAAAAAAAACAAGTCTGGATTCAAGCATTAGCTCATGGGTTGTGGTATCTGTATATAACTCCAGTTTGTTCCAACACCACAAATTCCTGAAGGTCCTAGAGTGCTGCTGGAGTGGGGCCCAAAAGTGCAGGTCTAGTAGAACAACACAAGCTGCCAGGATATTTGGCAAAATACACAGGGCCTGGAACTCCCCGAAAACTATTTAGGAGTGCCTTGCTCCAAATATATAATGAAGAAAGAAAAAGGAGAAGGACTAAACCTAAACTAATAATATGAATTTTATTCACTACAAGATCCTTAAGTTTTCATTAAGGTCAGAACTTTAGTACAGCAGGTAGGGAATTAGCCCTTGCATGCAGTTCATCTTGTTCCTATCTTAGTCACCTTTGATGGTCATCTGAGCCCAGCTGTTGAGAGTGGCTCAAAACATAAGAAAACAAATACTCAAGCTTTCTTTGTATATTATAACCCTATTAAATAAAAGCAAGGAAGGTAGTTCAATTTATTGGTTGTTAATATTTATATATTCAGGAAATACATATGGGCTTAATCCAAGACATATGCATAGTGAAAAATTATAAAAAATAGATTTACTTGGGGGCCAAAGCGATAGCATAGCGGTAAGGCATTTGCCTTGCACACACATGGCTGACCCAGGATGGACCTGTGTTTGATCACCGGAACCCCATATGGTCCCCCAAAGCCAAGAGGGATTTCTAAGCGCATAGCCAGGAATAAGCCCTGAGCTTCACAGGGTGTGGCCCAAAACAAAAACAAAAACAAATTTACTTAGATGCTACTTTCTTAGTATGAAATAGTTTCCAATTTTAGTGTAAAAGAGCTGACTAGAGGTTTAGGCAACTGCCTGGCAAACTATACCACAATTTTCTATGCTAAAAATTTAAACTGGAAAATATTAATTGGATATTTGTTAAACTAAGTTAATTCTAGAAATATTTTCTTTAGTAATGTCAATATCTTTTATGCAGAAAAGTAATTTTAACAAAAATCAATGCAAATATTTGAAAACTATGCTTTTAAATTTCTGTTTGTTGCTAACAAAAATAAATGTAAATATATTTATTACTGTTTGAATTAGAGTATCCCTAGACTTTTTAAGTCTGTTAAAATTTATCTTAATGTAAAATTTATAATGATAGAAATGTGATAGCAATGAAACTAAAGAAGTGATATTATTAATGGTGAACAAAGAAGTATATAAATTTTAGTAAACAAAATAATGTGGAGTTGAAATTATGCTTCTTTGATATTTGGCTATCAGTTTGTCTTCTCAATGTGTCAATATTGGTTTATGTATTGGTCCAAGGATATATTAGTTTTATATAGAGTTCTGCTGAATTTAAAATAATACCCAAAGCATATGACAAGTTTTTGGTAGTAAAGGGGTAGACTGCTCCATAGTTGTTTGCTATAGTTTATATTTTAGCAAATAGTAGATTGGAAAACTTTACTTCATGAATTACAATATAAAATGTAGCATAAACAATGTAGAAATTGATTACCACTATACCATAAAGGATCTTTGATTTTTTTTTAATTAAACCTTATGCATTTATCTCAACCTATTAATTTTCTCCTCCTATTTTTCTATTTTGCTCCTCAACTCTTTATCATAATTTAATGGCCACTATATCCTATTGCATGATCTATATATCCTATTGCAATTTATGGAAACATTTGGAGACTCAGTTATTTTAACTCTAGAAGCCCAGACTCATGGCCTACAAAGGGAAATCTATTCATTTGCTCCATGGACAATTCCATGAGTCAGTTTTTTAAAATGAGTATCTCTTGTTCTTCTTGTTAAGTTACCCTCATTGACATTTTGATTTTCAGACATCTGGTGCTTCTTAACTAAAATAAAGTGTTGTACAGTGTGACATGTAACTGTTAAAGTATAAGCGATTCAAAAAATATTTGGCAAATAAAGTATGAAAGTAGAGCCCTGGGATATCAAATCATTTTCCATACATGCTTGATTGTACTGTATTAGCAGTTGGATACGATATCTACATTCTGCCAACTTCTAGATATTAAGGAAAGGACAATAAAATAGGTGCTGAGATTGTCTTAGAGTGCTCATCAATGGGCTCCATGTTCATGCTGAGTTAGCCACTGGATCTTATGCTCATGGATACAGCTGGTAGCAATTCCCTGCAATCAGGAACCATCACTTAGAGAAAGAATCAACAGTAATTTTAATCAGTCTTTGTCAAAGCTTGCAGCAAGTATACTAAGTGACTACATTTTTTCCTAAGAAATGTTGCTCTGACTTCAGCATGCTGCTTGAATGTGGGCTATATGATACACTATAGAATCAGTGGTAATAGAATCACACATTGTATTGGTAGCGAATCTCTGTTTATGCTCTAAAGTTTGATCCAAGGAACATTATTAATTCTTCACAAGACAAATGCAAAAGAGATATACTTAATATCTCTAGGAGCAGGACTATAGAATATTTATGCAATGGTGAGGGGTTAGATTAATGCATTTTATATTTCAGTTAAACAAATGTTCAAGTCAAACCTGTTGAATTTTTAAATTGTTTAAAGATGAGCATATACTTTAAAATAGCACATTATCTTGTAGATTTTCATTAAAATCAAGTTACCTATCTATACATTATCATTATTATTATACATTAATAGTATTTCCATCTCTCTAAGCTAGATACAGGTATTCAGACTTAACCCATAAATATAAAAAGTACGATTTATTTTACATCATTATTTTATTTCCATCGACTATTGATATTTCATTTTTTCTTTTTTTCACTTTTTCATATCTTTTATTTTAGGTCACACATGGTGATTATTTAGATCTCATTCCTGGCTCCAAACTTAAGGGTCACTCCTGGTGAACTTGGAGTACCATCTTGGGTGCAGAGATAGAATTCAGGCCAGCCACATGCAAGACAAATACCCTATCCATTGTACAATTGCTTTGACCTCTCTAATGATATTTCAATTGTATCTGAGGATATAATTATTTGACTATCTGCTCTAATTCATTTCACCTCTCTTTCAAATATTATTAGGTCATTATTTGGTTAAATCAAATTCAGTATTTATAGTATTCAAGTAAACATTCAATTTTTAAAATCTTAAAGTATGTTACTTTCTTCACAAAGCATATAAGAAATGTAATAATAAAGAATTATTCTACAGGTTCGGTCTCTGGCACCACACGGTTACTTGATCACTTCCAGAAGTGATCCTCAAGCAATAATCGGGGAGTAACCAACAGGTGTGACATAAGGACAAGCCTTATGACAAACAAGCAAACTTGTGACTTGCTCTCTGGAATCCCCCACCCAAATGAAAGACTATGAGCACTTTTGTACCCATTTCTTCAATAGTAAACAATAAGCCATTATATGAAATAAGTCTTTTACATTAAAGTAACATCTACATGTGTCATCCCCTGATGTAGTCCAACCTAATCATATAAACATTGCCTCCAATTTTATGCTTATGATTCACAATCATTTTTGTGTCATTTATATACAGAAAAAAGTATTACAATTTTAGATATATTAAAGTATGTAGCTATGTTACCATACTATATTTTAAGCTAATAAATAGAAAATTATAAATTTGAAAATGTTCTGATGAAAATCTACTCTAAGCCATAGACAAAATTAAATCTAGTTCATTTCATGAATATGAGCAGCCATTAAGCTTCTTATTTTTAACCTTGAATTATCCAGAAATATTCTATGAATGGTTTATTTTTCTATAAATTTTACTGGAGAATGAGCAAAGAAAATCACTTGCTGGCTATGACAGTGAGGAAAAAGCATAACATTCATCTAGTAACTTGCTCTGTCATTTTTATATTCACACAATATCTGAATCTTTCAGAGATTAGTCTATATAAACACATTGGTTTTATGCCACACTGAACCTGGTGCCTCAAATACTAGACTTAATCATATAATATTAGGTGATGTAGAGCAAGCACAATAAGAAAAATAAAAATGGGGGACAAAGTGATAGCACAGCAGGTAAGACATTTACCTTGCATGTGGCTGACCCAAGTTAGATCCCCTGCATCCCATATGGTCCCCCAAGCCTGCAGATGTAATTTCTGAGTGCAGATCCATTAATAACCCCTGATCACTGTTGAGTGTAGCAAAAAAAGCAACAACAAAAATTAGAAGAGTAAAATCACAATAATGACACAGTTCAAGTATTGTTATTTTGAAAATTTTAAGATTGTTTATCATTAGTATCATAAGACAAAAAATTGTCTTTGGAGAAAAATAAACAGTGTGGTAATCTAATTTACTAATTTAGAAAAGACTAACTGATTCTTTTCAGGTTATAACTCTACAAAGTCATCTTTTTTCAAACAATGCTCCCATTTAATATCATATTTTATTCTAATTTCTCTAGGTGATACATTATAGCAGCTTTCTCAAATATTAGAATATGAGTTCTTCAAGTGGCAGAAATGTTTAATAGTATTCACAAATCTCAATGGAGGTGTAACTTTAGGAGAAAGGGAAACACCAGCACGTAACTCTGATGAGTTTGTCTCCATTATTCAACAGGGAGAAAAGTCACGGCTTTATCAAAAAAAGTCACAGTAGTGATCTGAAAGTATGGATATTATGCAAAATACAAAATATTTCCTAATCTTCAAAGTTCTAGAGAAATATAAGACATTATGTGAAATTCATGTTAAGCATTTCAGTCTACATTTGGTTCTAGTTTCTATGAAAAAAAGATGACTTTTCTATATTACTATACTTAGAAAGTGACAGAATATAATTTTATGATAGAAAATTTCTTTATTTCCTAAGGAAATGAAAGTTTTATTATTTCCTACTGGGAGAGAAAAAAACAAGATTGAGAATATGGCAAGAGTCATGAACTTTAAATCAGGATGTGGGGGTTTAAATACTGCCTTTAGCACTGCTACTGAACAACTTTCCTTAAATTCTTAAAAAATGTGAGTTTCAATTTACTGTGGTGTAAAGTCATGTTAGAAAATATTTAAGGTCTTTTTCTGTTCTGGTACTTATTGTAATTGTTTTCAAAGTGGAGGACCTTTGTGAAATTGCTAAATAAAGCAGCAACTCAGTTGAATTATAATGCTATGAAGAATGAAATGTTCCAGTTAAGTTGTTACTTTAAGTTTTTTTATATTCCTTTTCTTGCATTTTTATTTTCCTAAATATCTCTTATAGCATATTTTTAACAATTGTCCATTTCTTCCCTTCCCTTACTCCTTTCTCATCATTGTGAATTCTACCCTGCCCTCTTGTATTTCTATCCATAGTTTCAAGACTATCACAGTTTTGTAAGTGAAATATTCACATTTGCAATGCTCTATGTAACCTGAAGCCTGTTCTTTGTGTAAACTTACCTACAAGAAAGACCCTCCTACTTCTGGGAAGAGTCTTGGGGAGGTTTCAAAAGGTTTGGCCTCAAGGTCAAAAGGGAATTTTGCCTGAATGAGGTAGGAGATAGGAGCAGGAGAAGAGATGACCGAAAGAAACTAAGACGCAGGGCAAGCTAAGGATAGCATGCATAAAAGGTTATGATAAGCCACACATGTTGGCCAGGGATGAATAAAGCTGATATCTCCCGAAGTCTGCCTGTGAGTGGATTTTCTCCTCGCCGCCACCCTGAACCGGTAGACCTGCCAGCTAAAGGGGATTAGAGCCATGTGGCCTGAGATGGCAGAGAAAGGCCCATCCACCTCCATCCAGCTCCATTTTAAGGGCCGGATTTATTATTTTAATCAACAGTTCTACAATTTTATAGAAGGATCCACAGTGATCATTACGGGTATAGTGTCTACAACTGGCAATTCATATATGGTTCAGTGAAATTGAAAGCATATCTATGCAGTGTTGTTTAGGTTGGAAATCCTTAAGGACACAACGCCCATCACCAGTAATATCATATTCCATCAATCCCTATAATTTGTCCCCCCCATCCTGTCTACCACCTTGACAGGCACATTGTTATGTTAAGTAATTGTAGCTTAGATCTTGTGTTTTCATTGTTGTTGAGGTTGTGCTTTGGATTTATAGTTATACCACTCTCTAATATAACAATATTATATTGAAGAACTTCTTAATAAAGATTATTAGATCCTCATTGAGACAGAGAAAACTGACAAAAGAGAGTTCTTTGGAAATAAGCAGAATCTAAAATATTAAAACTGAATTTTTAAAGATTTAAATCATATATATATATATATATATATGACATCTTTAGAGAAAATACGAGAAGCCAATATTTTTTTTTTTTTTTGGTTTTTGGGCCACACCCAGTGACGCTCAGGGGTTACTCCTGGCTATGCGCTCAGAAGTCGCTCCTGGCTTGGGGGACCATATGGGAAACCGGGGGATCTAACCACGGTCCGTCCTAGGCTAGCGCAGGCAAGGCAGGCACCTTACCTCCAGCGCCACCGCCCAGCCCCAGAAGCCAATATTTTAATATGAGTTTTGCATGGGACATGAGGTAAACTTTTGTACAGTTAGATGAGATGATCTAGAGGAGAAAAGTATATAGGATAAAATTATCAATGAAGGTCTAGAAAGCAACAAAGGAAACTAAAAGAATAAAAATATATTCCTCTGGCTCTTCTGAAAATAAAGAAAAAAATTGAACAAATCAAGAAAACATGTTTCTATATTTGATTAGATGAGAATTAAATGCAAATTCAGTAAGTTACATCATCATACCACAAAATCACTGTTAGTCATATGGGATATTTTGGGTTTGGGGGTTTTATTTGGTATGTGATTATTCAAAATAAGAAATGATCATTTTAGCAGAGCTTCTTCTTCCTTTTCTCTAAGATTTATCAGCACAAAAGTTCAGTAAGAATCTTATATTTATGTCTCTGGTTTCATTGAATGTAACTTTTCTTTGTAACTATTTAAGAATACTCTACATGGCTTAGGTCTTATATATTCATTTGAAGTGATGTATTGGTTGTTTGTCTTACAGCACCTAATTTTAATATTTAATCATGTACTCTCATTCTCAAAGTACAACTACTATACAAAAAAAATAGTATAGCTAGGGGCCTAACAGTAGTATAGTGGTTAAGGCCTTGCACACAGCCAACCTGAATTTGATTCCCATTGCTCTACATAGTCCTGAGTACCACCAAGAATAATTCCTGAGAACAGAGCCAGGTGTAATCCCTGAGCATTGTGAATAGCTCTCAAACAAAAATGAAAACAGGAAATAAATGAAAAACCAGTATAGATAATATTCAAAGTTATAGCTTCAAACACATAAATGATTGCTTATACCTCATTTTATGGAAATTAAAATATATGATCTGGGGCAGGTGAGATAATACAGGGGAACAGGGCTTATGAACTGAGCCCAAGTTCAATTCCAAAATCCTGCAACCACATTCTTCCCACCAGCCTATGTTTACTTCTGGGTGTTGCTCTGGTGACTTCTTGTTCTTCAAAGCCTGAGCAGCAGCACATCCATTTAATTCAGTCCAACCTCTACTTCTAACATTTTTAGCTCTCCACTGCGTGGCTAGTGTACCCATAATTTTCATGGCTTGGTTTATATCTCTTTTGAGACTAGAGTGAATCTATGGAGCTTGTCAAATGAAGATATGATGACTGCATTTGTGGGTGTGGTTTCAGCTGCCAGGGCTTCTGAAAGTATGAGTGGTGGGCGAGGGCACTTGTCAAAAAAATGTCCTGCTGATTTTTAGTTCTGTTTTCTTGTAGTCTTAATCTTAGCCACAGCAATATTTTTCAAAACTTTATAATGTTCTCTTAACTTCTCTTTCTACATCATTTATGACCCTTTAATCTTTACCCACAGGAGAGCAAAGTTGCATTTATCAAAATGCAGCTCTAATCATAAAATTTTCCTAGTTAAATGCCTTCTCTGCCATAACTTCAATTTTCTCTCTGATTTCACTTTCTCTCTATGAAGTGCATACATGTTCTTTCCACCCATAGGTACTTTGTGTATAAAAAACTTTTTGTATAAAAAACAAAATAAAGATGAAGAAAAGTTGTAACACACAAAGTCATAAATAGAGGTGAAGCAAATAGTGGTGCAAATGTAAGTGTGTCTTCACTATATTCTCTTTTCTTAAAAAAATTTAAAATATTTACTGGAGTCAGAGTAAGAAAACAAGTAGGTGTTTACCACGCACATCATCAATTCTTGTTTAATAACCATCACCCCATATTCCCCTCCGCAAACCCCATTGAGTGATTCCTTAGCTCAGAGCCAGAAGTAAAACCTGAGCACCACTGGGTAAAGCCCAAAAAACAAAACATTTTATTTCAGCCTCAGAATGACCATTGGTTCCTTTACCTTTTAAAGTAAATACTTGCTGTAAATGTTTTAGGTTTAGGAAGGACAGTAGAAAGGTTAAGGCTTTTGTGTTGAATGTGGTGGATCCTCTTTTAGGCCCTAGAACCACATATGCCTACCCAATCACAACCAGGAGTGATCTCTGAGCACAGAGCCAGGAATAATACAACCCCAATAAAAAAAATTTTTAAATAGTAAAAATTCTTCATGATTTTTTTTCTCTGTGAAGCATAAAAAAGAGGGATGGAGGAACCCGAGAGATAGCGTGGAAGTAATGCATTTACCTTTCATGTAGAAGGACGCTGGTTTGAATCCCGACATTCCATATGGTCCTCTGTGCCTGCCAGGGACGATTTCTGAGCATTGAGCCGGAGTAACCCCCTGAGCGCTTCCAGGTGCGACTCAAAAACTAAAAGAGAGAGAGAGAGAGAGAGAGAGAGAGAGAGAGAGAGAGAGAGAGAGAGAGAGAGAGAGAGAGAGGAGTGGCAGGTACAGAGGTAGCAGCTGTGTGAACCTGTCCCTTAGGCCCCTAATGTCATGCTATAACATTAATGTTCACCACCTCAACCTCCAGCTCTTTCCTGTTTTTATGTTTTTCCTCACTTGTTTGAAACTTCAATTCGACAGTCAGTTTGCAAGGACTTGTTTTCCTTCATTATGGTCCATTCCTTTTGTGTCTTTATAAATCAGTTTCAGAAGAATGAGTTCATATAGCATTTGTCCTTTTCTCTCTAAATCGTTTCACTTAACATTTGTATATAATTTTCAAGAAGAGCCTGACCTTACATTTATTCATTAGGATGAACGCTCTCTGGGAATGAAAGTAAAATCAATATATTATAAATAAAAGAATGTAGCAAATAAACATTTCTTGACATGAATGTGATTGGGAACATTTTAAGCCAATATACAAATAATAACTTTATTTCCACCACAAATCCTGACAATTAGACTACATGAGAAAATATGTATTATGCTAAATAGAGGTATAAATAAAAATGTTAGGGTCAATGATAATTTGTATAATTTTTCAAGTAAACAGGAATATCTTGAAATTAATGTTTTATATGAAATAAGTAAATAGTGATTTGCTTTCTACCTAATTGAAATGCATATGAATGAGTCAACAGAAAAACCTTATTTGTAATTAAATTTTGGATTTAGGTTAAATCAACTTGAAATATAAAATCGTATGGATAAATCTCTTCTCAGAAATAAATGCAAATCAAAATATTCACATATTATAAAATGCCAATTTTTGACAGTAGTAACAAATAATCAAGATCAAAAATACTTAAAATGTTAAAATTAAAAACATTTATCCAAAGTGATTTTTATTTTAGATGAATTAGTACTGCAATTTTTCATCCTAAAAACATCATTTGTGTCAACTAATATAATTCAAAATCCTACAGCATCCTGGAAGAATGGGAGTAAACTTGTATCCTCATTACTTCCTATGCAGTTTTTGACTAATCATTTTGACTAATCATGTTCTAATGAAGACTAACTTAAATATAATGTGCATATTTACAATAAACAACAAAAATAACTTTATTTTAGTGAATAGATATATATTCAGAACTGGCATGAACACGAACATGAACATGTTTCACATAAGTCCTGATATCTCTCTAACTCCTGTACTGGAAGGGTCATTGTGAAATTTTAGCCTTGGGTTTTTTCTTTTTTTATTAATATGTTTATTTAAACACTTTTATTACAAATATGATTGCAGTTGGGTTTCAGTCATGTGAAGAACACCCCCCTTCACCGGTGTAACATTCTCACCACCATCGTTCTACATCTCCCTCTTCCTCACCCACCCCATCTGTAACTCTAGACAGGCTTTCCACTTCCCTCATTCATTCACATTGGTATGATAGTTATCACTGTAGTTATTTCTCTAACTGTACTCACCACTCTTTGTGGTGAGCTTCATGTAGTGAGCTGGACCTTCCAACCCTCCTCTTTATGTCTCTGAGGATAAAAGACAAAAATGCCTTTTATTTTTCTTAAAACCCATAGATAGTGAGACTATTCTACATCAATCTTTCTCCCTCTGACTTATTTCACTCAGCATATTAGATTTCATGTACATCCATGTATAGGAAAATTTCATGACTTCATCTTTCCTGATGGCTGCATAATATTCCATCGTAAATATGTACCACAATATCTATTTTAAAAGGATTATCATCCATAACTGAGTGGAAAGTTTCCAGACATCACAAAAGGACCTAGGAGAGAGAAAATGAGCATGTACAGAGTATATAGTTATTCCCATGACAGTAAGCTTCAAGGGCAAAGAAATCCTGCATCTCTTAGGCCAAGGGAATTCCCTTTCTAATCTCCCCCAATATTTTCTGTGCATATGCGAAAAAAAAGAAATAGCACAAATTAATTTTTTGTTATTGTTGTTGTTGCTTGATATTTTTTCTTTTTTTTCTTTTTTTGTTTTGTTTTGTTTT
>PVKC010030727.1:0-14739 GCA_004027635.1 Crocidura indochinensis
AAAAAAAAAACAATCAATTAATAAATATACATATATATATATATATATATATATATATATATATATAATTTTTCCCCCCTGCATAGGCACAGTAACTCTAAGGGGGATATTATAGAGGGAATTCCCTTGACCTAGGAGATACAGGGTTTCTCCATCCCTGAAGTATACTGTCATGGGATTAACTATAGACTCCTTGCATGATCATTTACTCTACCCTCGGTGCTTTTGTGGTGTATGGAAGCCTTCTGCTTTGTCATGGATGGTAAAATCAGACCTCTGTATCTAGAGATCTTGGTGACTGTGCAGCTCAAAGAATGGATCTTATGATGAAAAAATTTAGAAAAGCTCCATTCTTGAAGTATGTATTTACATCTTGATTCCATTTTTTACTAATCTAAACTCTATTTACAAATTGTCTTGTATTAATAGTCCCTACAGATCATAAATTTTATAATCAAGGACATTGTATACTTTATTTTTGTCAGGATGTCATGCCTGGTGATGCTCAGATTATGCAGTCCTTGGGATCAAACCTGGACTTCCAGCATACAAAGCTTGTACTAGCCCTCTGAAATGTATTTCTAGACTCTCATACTTTCCTTCCTTATATTTCCTATCACTGCCTCACACATAACCTTGAAAATGATCTAATTGGATCAGAGATTTAGTACAGGAAGTAAGCTTCTTGCTTTGCATGCAACAGCCCCTGCTTTGAATCCTTGAAACCACTTATGATCCTGTGAGCACTACCAAGGGTCACTTCTGCACAGAGTATCAGGTATAGCCTCTGAGCACTGCTCAGTATGTCCCAAAAAGAAACAAAATACTCCAAAATGCCACTAACGAAAACTTATATATATACTACCACAAAAATAAAGAACCAAAACTTTGGCTTAGCATACATAAGATTAAGAAATTTAGAATAAAGAACAAGCTCTTTAGAATGATGCTTTGGACTTACTGCATTCTGAATATATCTCCTGAAAATCTCCTGCGGTCATAGAAAAGTTAGAACCAGAAGGAAGACTGTGGGGATCAACATCAGGGAAAAAGATGGGTCGAATCTGGTCAGCTGACCTCCGGTTATTGCTAAACTGATGAATCCAAGGATAAAGCTTATATTTATTAATTTCAGAACATCTGTAAATATGAGCATAAAACTCAGTGTTAATTAAGCATTTTAACCAAGAAAAACTAATGTAAATACTAAAATATAAAATCTGCTTGAAGGTTTAATTACATAATTTTTTAATATATAAGTTCTAGTAATTCAACCCACCCTACTCTGAAAAAGTACATATACACATATAGAGTAATCAAAGATGAGTTAAGAGAGGGGAAGAAAATTAAAGTACATTCAAAGATATAAATATGGTATTCATTTAAATTCTTTTTTGGGGGGCCACACCCAGTGTCGCTCAAGGGTTACTCCTGGCTATTCACTCAGAAATCGCTCCTGGCTGGGGGACCATATGTGATGCTGGGGATTGAACCCAGGTCCGTCCTGGGTCAGTCAAGTGCAAGGCAAATGCCCTACCACTGTGCTATCGCTCTGGCCCCTCGTTTAAATTTTTGAAAATGTATTACTGAACATCAAACTCAAATAAGTCACAAATATTTCCCTTCAAAAAATGTATTGACTTTGCTTTGTATTTTAGTAATTTTGTAAAATCCTTCCTTCTTTTGCCTTCTTATCATCCCAACTCATATAGCCATCACAGACAAATATTTTCTCTCTCACTGGCCTCAAAGACAAAATGGAATATAAAGTAAAATCCCACAATTATTTCTCACTATCTTCTAAAAGACCAAGAAATTTTGTGAGATTTTTTTTCATGTGAAAATATTCCCTGAGGAATATTTTGCCAGATACTAAGAATCTGATTAAGGAAGGGGTGGGGGTACCATTACTGCTAACACTACTCTTTTCTACTGGAAAAACCATTTTTAAAAAAAAAGGGGGCCAGAATAATAGAACAGCAGGTAGGATGCTTGCCCTGCACATGGCTGACCCAATTTCAATCTCCAGCAGCCCATATGGACCCCTGAAAACTACCAAAAGTAATTCATGAGCACAGAGCCAGCCAGGAGTAACCCCTAAGCACTGCTGGGTATGATCCCAAAACAAACAACAACAACAAAAATGAACAAAAACACTTTAAGAAACAATAAGAAAATACACTTGCTTAGATCATACTTAATCCTAAAAATTCTGGTCAGAAATCCTTCAAATTCATTAAATGCCCAATCACTTTCTAAAAAGCCTCTTACCCAGCATAATTCAACATTCTTATCATTAGGCAACTGGTTAGAGTAGTGATTTGTATAACCAATTTGATTTTAATAAGCAATATACACCTTAACCACTTAACTTCAAATTCAGAATGGTTTAAAAAATAGACATGTTAATCTGATTCTAAGAAAATTACACCTTCAGAAAATAGAAATTAAATACCTGTTGAGTACAAAGTTGGAAGAAAAGAGCATAAAAAAGCTCCATTCATTTCCTTGACAGGCATAACCTAGCAGAGCTATTTCCCAGGCTAGTCTTCCTAGTCCAGCACCAGGTACCAGAATATTTACTTTAGAAGGATCCCTGAAATGAAATAAGGCAATTATGTCCAACTCCTTAACATAAAATAAGAAAGATAAAATCTAAAAACAAAAAAAGAAAGATAAAATCTACATTAACAACTAAAAAGCTTAAATATTAAGAATGACTATTCTCAAGATTTTGACTTCTTAAAATTAGGAAATACTTCTACATATCTATAAAATATGGGTATAATGAAGTACATGGTCATATGTCAAATTCTATTTTTTTTAATTTTACACTTTCTATTTTAGAAAAAATGGTATGTGATATCTAAACATTTATGAAGTCACTCATATTCCTTGCAGCTGACAAATGATCCACTATCTCTGTAAGACATATTTTCCCAAGGAGAAATGAATATAAATATATACAGTAAAACAAATAACTTTCTGAATTATTGGGCTAATATAGTCGTTTAACTAAAAATAAGATATACAGTTTTCTCGGGGTGGTGGTGTTTGGGCCAAACCCAGCTGTACTAAGGATTTACTCCTGGCTTTGTGTTTGGGAAAACTCAGGACCCACATATATTGTCAGTGAGTAAACCTGGATTGGCACATTCTAGGTAAGTGCTTCACTCTCTATAACATCTCCAGCTTCTATAGAGTTTAATGTGCCAGGTTCTTTAAAATGCTAATATATAGGGCCTAAAATAAATGACAGTAGAGGGTATAGTCTTTGCCTTGCATGCAGCCAACCTGGATTGGATCCTCAACATCCCATATAATCTGTCACCTAAGCACAACCAGGAGTGATTCCTGAGTCCAGATTCAGGAGTAACCCCTGAGCATTGCCAATTGTGATCCAAAGCTTAAAAAAAAGGGGGGTTGGGGGGGGTAAAATAAAATGTTATGTATTTCAATTGGATGGGGATAAATGGCTAATTGAACAAACGCATGCTGTCAAATATATCACACCAAAGAGACAATCAAAAACTATTCTCTACTTATTAGCAATATACTATTTCAAAAATGTCCTTTTCTGTAAGAGCAGCCATTCTTCCTTTTACTGTACCACGACGATTTACAAAGTTGCTCAAAATATAGTTGTTTCCAGTATTCAATTTTCCAATATCAAATCCCACCAGTGCAAACTTCATTCTAAAATGTTCCCCATTTCCCACTCACCACCTAACCTACCCCCATAGCAGGCAAAAACAAACTTACTTCATACTGCTAGCTATGATAGAAAGGCAAATGAAATTATCAAACTATTAATTCCATAAATGTCAATTTTTGATCATTGTTTTATCTCACCATGGTGCTCCAAGGTCACTGTTTAAGGACTTACTAAGCTTGTTGGTGTTAGTTGAGTCTCTGTAGCTTTCCTCCTCATTGAGCTTGATGGCCTTCTATGAAACTTCCCATCAACTTTGCTCCTAAAGGGCTGTCAGTACTATGAAATTTGGAGAGGATGCATGTTCAAGGAGCTGTGGAGCTGAAGCAATTTGGTGGCTTGGAGAGGTTCTGTTGTATAGCTGGGCCATGTCTATACCAGAAGGTATCAGTGTGGGTGGGGGCTACAGGGCCTTCTAGCAAAAAAGGGGAATTTCCCCACCCCCATTTCAACTCAGGCCTAAGACAGCCATCCACCTGGGACAATTAAGCTCTTTTCAAGATTGCAGATGAGACATTTCCCCCCACATTGCAGCTGAGGGGAGGTGGTTTGGGGTCACATCTGACAATGTATAAATTTTTTTTTTTTTTGGTTTTTTTGGGTCACACCCGGCAGTGCTCAGGGGTTACTCCTGGCTCCATGCTCAGAAATTGCTCCTGGCAGGCACGGGGGACCATATGGGGCACCGGGATTCGAACTGATGACCTTTTGCATGAAAGGCAAACACCTTACCTCCATGTTATCTCCCGGGCCCCACTATGTATAAAATTTACTCCCAGCTCTGTACTCAGAAATCACTACTGGCAGTGTTCAGGTGACCATATTCAATGCCAGCGATTAAACTCAGGTAAGCGGAGTGCAAAGTAAACTTTGGCTTGCTATAGTATTTCTCAAATTCTAGAAGACAGGACATTTCTATGTCAAATTTTAAAATATATCACTT
Organism: Crocidura indochinensis; assembly: GCA_004027635.1. Taxonomy (NCBI): domain Eukaryota; kingdom Metazoa; phylum Chordata; class Mammalia; order Eulipotyphla; family Soricidae; genus Crocidura; species Crocidura indochinensis. Next base: position 4,656 of record PVKC010030727.1, read on the forward strand.
TAAAACTGTTGTCAGATGTGAGTGGTGGCTGCTGGGCTTTCAGGCAGAAAGAGATGTCTGCCTACACCTTCCAAGAAAACCCTAGAGTTCTCAGCTTGGATAGCCATACCTGGGACAATTAGATTTAGTGACATCACATGTTTTCTTTTTCTCTTCTCCCTTCTCTTTTCTTCTCTCTCTCTCTTCTCTCTCTCTCTTTTGCTCTCTCTCCCCCCTCTCTCCCTCTCTTTCTTGCCCTCTCTCTTTCTCTCCTTCCTTCCCTCCCTCTCCCCCTACACCCAATACACAGGTTCAATCCCTAGGAGGAATTTCTGAACATAGGGTCATAAGTAACACATGAGCACCACAGAATGTGGCCTGAAAAAAAATAAGTAAATGAACAACAACAACTTCTGCCATGAAAATTTCATGACCAGAGCTGAAACAATAGTACCACAGGTAGAGCATTTGCCTAAGAAGGGTTTAATCTGTCATCCCATACAATCCTCTGCACCCTGCCAGAGTAACTACTGAGAGCCAGGAGCACTGTCAAATGTGAACCACCCAAAATTTAAAAAAAAAAAAAAAAAAAGTCCATGACCAGACCAAGGCGATAGCTCAAAGGTTCAATCCCCAGCACTACTAATCATAATCCCCAAGCACCACTGGCAGTGATCCATGAGTACTAGCAAGGGGAGTAGTCCCCAATAACTGCTGGGTGTGGCAACAACAGAAAGACTGTTATAGGATGCAGAACATTTCAGGCCTTATTTTGAGTTATTTAAGAATACTAGAAAGTTATCACTTATTTTTATAAAAATATTTCAGTTGACAAATAAAAGACATTAGAAAAAAGTCTCCAGGGGCCGGGCGGTGGCGCTAAAGGTAAGGTGCCTGCCTTGCCTTCGCTCTCCTTGGACAGACCTCGGTTCGATCCCCCGGTATCCCATATGGTCCCCCAAGCCAGCAGCGACTTCTGAGTGCATAGCCAGGAGTAACCCCTGAGCATCACTGGGTGTGGCCCAAAAACAAAAAAAAAAAAAAAAGAGAGAGAGAGAGAATGAAGTAGTAAAGAACAGAATAATGTGAATTTCCCTCTAAATTCTTGTTCCTAAATACTTTTTATTCCTATTGGGCCATCATATGATATATATTAACAGTATAAAGAACTAATTATAATGAATGACAGAACAAGACCCCTCACCCCCATCTGTATTCGAAGAACCCATTGATAACCTTTGAGCTCCAATTATGCCCCACACTTTTTTGGACAGTGTTGGGGGTTGAATCCAGGGTCTCACACATATCACTAAGCCAAATTCCCAGCCCTACTCCAAGTATATTACCAGCAGTAAATTTAATTCTTCAGAGGTTTTTTTTTTTTTTTTTTAGTACATACAGAATGACCTTTCTGTATAGCAAAAGATTAGCAAACTTTTTTGTTTGTTTTTTGTTTTTGGGTCACACCCGGCAGTGCTCAGGGGTTACTCCTGGCTCCATGCTCAGAAATTGCTCCTGGCAGGCACAGGGGACCATATGGGGCACCGGGATTTGAACCGATGACCTTTTGCATGAAAGGCAAACACCTCGCCTCCATGCTATCTCCCGGGCCCCAAGATTAGCAAACTTTTAAGACAAAATATTTTCTTACATCAACATGATATTGGACTGACCCCTGGTGGTAGAAGTCTGAAAAACTTTTGAGCACCAAAACAATGTTAGGATCATTGCATTACAGATTTCATTGTTCAAAGTAATAAAAGCAACTCATGTATATTATTGATTTTATTTGTTTCTATTTACTTGTCTATTTGACTAAGAACATGTGAAATATGTCTGCATTTGGCCAGCTTTATATCCTCACTCTATTCTTGAAAATTGCAAACCAAGCCATAAAAATCATGGGAACACTGGCCACACTTGTGAAGGTTGGCAATCTAGGGAGGTGAGGAGAACCATGCTCCTGCCCTGAATCCAGGCCAGCTATGCCAACCCCCCCCCCTCCAATTGCTTCTTTGCCAGTGGTCCAGTTTCACTACTTAAAAACGATCTCTACAGAGATGCCTAACCTATCCAAACTCCAGGTATGCCGATATTAAGGCTGACAGTGCCAGGACTTTTTTAGATTGAGTGCAGGTATCCTCCTTCCCCACACTCCACCCCCTACCCCATGCCACCTGGTAATTCAGAAAGCCCTGGCAACAAAAATCACATGACACAAAAGCTGCAGTATAAGCCACAGAGCTTTGAATTCCTCCTGGACCACACAATTGTGTATGTGGCCACATGACAACTAGAAATTTTTCAATACTGTCACCCCAAAAGGAACACACCAGCTTAGACATCAATATGGACTTGAAGTCGCCTAATATTCAGAAACAAGTAACAGATCAACAAGCAAGAAGATCTTAGTAAACCTTCTGGCAATGACTTAACCTCATCGTGAGAATAATTTTCACGAATTTTCTTATTGCTGTACTTTTAAATCTTTCTTTCCATTTTTAAATTTCATTACTGCTTACCGGTAAATGAATGTATTATATGTAACTATGTAATATAAGGTCTTTAAGGAAGGAATTTATATTTTTAAAATCTTTATTACATAATATTTCTGTTTTAATAGTGCTGGTCCATGCATAAAAGCCATTAAAAAAAGACATTGAGCTATAACAACTGAAATAATACTACAAACCACTTTCTGTGTCTTTAAAACAGAACATATTTTGTTACAGAACAATACATAAGCACATAGTTCATATAAGTAAAAAAAAATAGGCCGATGTGCCAAAACGTGAACTCACACCTCCATCTAACACCATGCACAAAGGTCAAATCTAAATAAGACCTTGATATCAGATATAGAACCAAAGATATATTGAAGACACCATGGGTAAAACACTCTGACATAGAGACAAAAGGCATTTTCAAGGAGGAAACACCACTGTACAAACAAGTGGAAGCAGAGATAAACAAATGGAACTATATTAAACTGAGAAGCTTCTGCACCTCAAAAAAAGCAGTGACTAGTTTACAAGGGCCATCCATGAAATGGGAGAAATACCCATCAGATAAGAAGCTAACATCTAAGAAATACAAGGTACTATAGAACTTAATTATTAAGAAAAGGCCATCGAACCCCATCAAAACATGGGAAGAAAAATGAACACTTCCTCAAAGAAGAAATATAAATGGCCAAAACAACACATAAAAATGTTCTACATTACTAATCATCATGGAGATGCAAATCAAAACAACATTGAGGTACCATCTCATGCCATAGAGACTGGCACACATCACAAACAAGAACAACCAGTGCTGGCAGGAATGTAAGGAGAAAGAAACTCTCATTCACTGCTGATGGGAATGCTATCTAGTCCAGCCTTTCTGGAAAACAATATGGAGTCTTCAAATAAAATGGAAATTGAGCTCCCATATGATCTAGCTACACCACTCCTAGGGATATACCATAGGAACACACACACACACACACACACACCACACACACACACACACACAAAATACGAAAATGCCTCTATACACCTATATTCATTGCAGCGCTATTTACAGTAGCCTGGATCTGGAAACAACCCAGATGCCCAACAATAGATGAGTGGCTAAAGAAACTGTGGTGCATATACACAATGGAATACTATTCAGCTGTCAGAAAAAAGGAAGTCATGAACTTTTCCTATGCACAGATGGACATGGAAACTATTATGCTGAGTGAAATAAGTCAGAGGGAGAGAGAGACACAGAATAGTCTCGCTCATTTGTGGGATTTAAGAAATAAAAAAGACAGTATGTTAATAATACCCAGAGACAATAGAGTGGAAGACTAAAAGGACCAGTCCACAATATGAAGCTTACCACAAAGAGTGATGAGTACAGTCAAAGAAATAACTACACTGAGAACTATCATAACAATGGTAGTGAATGAGAAATAAAATGCCTGTCTCAGATATAGGCAGGAGGAGGGAGATGGGGGCATTGATGGTGGGAAGGTTGCATTGGTGAAAGGGAGTGTACTTTATTATGACTGAAACCCAACTTTAAACATGTTTGTAACCATTGTGCTTAAATAAGAATATTAGTTAAAAAATTAGGTCCAGAGGACCTACTACAGTGGGTAGTGAGGGTACTTGCCTTGCACGTGATGACCTGGATTTGATATCTGGAACCTGAGTACTACTGAGTGTAGCCCAATCCCCACCCCACCCCCAGTTAGAATAACAAATTTATACCAGCAATTACCTATCAGCAAAGGGATGAATGTGCAAGACAATCCATCTATGTTTCCTTAAAAATAGACAAAAAATTTCCCGAGGGACTGGAAAAATAGCATAGCAGGTAGGGCATTTTCCTTGAATATGGCCCATATGGATTTGACCCCAGCATCCCATCTGATCTCCCAAGTCTTCCAGGAGTAATTTCTGAGCACAGAGTCAGGAGCAAGCCCTGAATGCCACCACTTGGTATGGCCCAAAAAGCCAAAACATCATCATCAAAGTTTTCTAAAGCACATATCAAAAATATCACCTGATATGTGCAAAATTAAGGGGCTGTTTGAGGACTCACACAGCAGTGCTCAGGGCTTATTCCCATGCACTCAGGGATCACTCCTGATAGAGCTCCAAGGACCATATCGCTTGCACTGGTAGAGCTCCTGTTATGCAGTGGACTGAACCTGAGTCTGCCATGTGAAAGGTAAGCTCCCTACCCACTGTACTATCACTCCAGCCTGAATTTTAATTCAAAATAGTTAATGATTATTGTCTATTACTATACAAATATAGTCTGAACTGACCTCTTTTTCTAACAAGTATTCCTTGTAACAGAAAAACGAATGTCTCACCAATTTCAGAAAATATTTTGTCACCTTAAACTTTTAGTTCCCATAAGTCATCAAAAAACTATTTAAATGATCACTTTTCTATGAAATATTTTTAAGCATCCCAAGCAAAACTTAAATTCACTTCTTTGTGCCATCAGCAGTTCATTAATATTTCTCAGTAGGTTGCTTATTTATCGTTTTTCACCCTCCCTGTCCCCCCAAAAAAAGTTAAATATATGAATATTAAGAAATATTTCTAGGGAGCTGGGAGGTGGCGCAGGAGGTAAGGTGCCTGCTGCCTTGCCTGCGTTAGCCTAGGACGGACCACGGTTAGATCCCCCGGTTCCCATATGGTCCCCTGTGCCTGCCAGGAGCGACTTCTGAGCGAATAGCCGCCAGGAGTAACCCCTGAGCGTCACTGGGTGTGGCCCAAAAAAAACAAAAAAAAAGAAATATTTCTAGATTGCAAAAATTTTACTTAACACCCAACAAATGAAAGGTTACTAACTACTAAAGTGGTGGATACTCATCATAATGTAAAAGTATTTTCTGCTTCTTCTGGAAACATAATGAAAGACTATCCTATACTTTGTCCTAAGATCAGGGCAAAAACCAAGATCACCAACTACAGAAGACTGATTAAAAAACAGTAATGGGGGGCTGGCGCGGTGGCCCTAGAGGTAAGGTGTCTGCCTTGACAGTGCTAGCCTAGGACACCTAGGTTCAATCCCCAGCATCCCATATGGTCCCCCAAGCCAGGAGTGACTTCTGAGTGCATAGCCAGGAGTAACCCGAGTGTCACCAGGTGTGGCCCAAAAACAAAAACAAAAAAACGTGATACAGTGATGGAACAGAAATTCTAGAACCATAAAGACTCAACCCTAGTCTCCATCCTTTGACCTGTGCAAATATCAAGATATCTAGCTACCGATGCCTGATCTTATCATCCACGATGGAGCAGAAAGTTTCCAGACACTACAAAGGACCTAGGGGAGAGGAGTAAAAGAACATGTACAGAGCCTGTAGTTATTCTCATGACAGTATACTTCTAGGATAGAGAAACCCTGTATATCTAAGGTAAAGGGAATTCCCTTTCTAACCTCCCCAATATTTACCATGCCCATGCAAAAACAAAAAAAAAAAAAAAGAAAAAGAAAAAAAAAACAGAGCGAGAGAGAAGCACAAATTAATTTTTTTTGTTTTGTTATTGTTGCTACTTGTTTTTTTCCCCATGGTTGTGTGTGTATGTGTGTATGTGTGTGTGTTTTGTTTTGTTTTTATTTCAGAGCTGTGGTTATTGTGTGGTTGTTGTCTTTATTGCTGTGGTGCTTTTCAAGTTTTTGTTTGATTTTTTTTGTATTGTTGTTACGTTTTTCTTCCTTTTTCCCTTCTCTTAAATTGATATTTATAGCCTCTAGAAAGATTCCTCCCAGTTTTGCTTGTTTGATCTTTGCCCCATTTTATTATATATTTTTTTCTCTCCTTCAAACAGAACCACAAAACTTGAGCCATCTTGTTCCACCTCACAAATGGAGGTGGAGATAATGGAGGGTACCAAGATCAAACAGTCGTATGAACATTAAGTAGAAATAAAAAAATGATCAGACGGGGCCCGGAGAGATAGCACAGTGGTGTTTGCCTTGCAAGCTGCTGATCCAGAACCTAAGATGGTTGGTTGGTTGGTTCGAATCCCGGCGTCCCATATGGTCCCCCGTGCCCGCCAGGAAAGATTTCTGAGCAGATAGATAGCCAGGAATAACCCCTGAGCATTGTCGAGAGTGGCCCAATCCCCCCCACCCCCAAAAAATGATCAGACTTAAACATCAAATCCAAAGCCAATGACAACAGAATCAATACCCAATCTACAAGCTAAACACAGAGGGGACCACTTATACTAGCAGCCTGGGGGTCAATGAGGGGGTATGGTATGCATGCTGGGAACAGGGGTGGTGGGAATGCCCCTGATTCAATGTCACTATGTACCTAAAATACTACCTGTGAAAGATTTGTAATCCACTTTGGTCAAAATAAAAATTAAAGAAAAAAATATTTTCTGCTATAGCAATTAAGCAAGAAAAATAAAAGGCATCTATACCTAGTAAGATATATGTAAAGCTATCTCTTTGCAGAAAACATCTTAATCTATCAAACCTTCAAAAACATTATCAAAAACTACCAAAACAAGTAATTCAAATGAAGGATACAAAATCAATATACAAAATGTTGAACATTTTTTCATGTGTTTGTGGGCCATCTGTATGTCTTCTCTAAATAATGGTTCATACCTATGCAGTTAATTTCCTTTTTGTAGTTGAGTTGTATAAGTATGTTCTATCTTTTGATATTAACCACTTCTAAGATGTATGACATACAGAGCTAAACCAAATACAGCGTAAGGCAGTTACTTTGCATGCAGTCAGCCAAGGTTTGATTACTGGCATCCAGTATGATCCTCTGAATCCATAAGAAAGTGATCCCTGAATGAAGAGTCATGTGTAAGCCCTGAGCAACACTGAGTCTGGCACCCCAAACAAAAAAGAGAATCAAATATATAGTACAGCATGTAGGGCATTTGCCTTACACATAGCTTAGCCAGATTTGATCCCCTAGCATTCCATATAGTTCTGATTTTCACCAGGAATAATTGCTATGCACAGAGCCAGGAGTTACCCCTGAGCACCACCAGTGGTGACAATACAAAAACAAAACCGCAGAACAAAACAAAATCAGAAAATCTAAATGCCAGAGATCCCTAGCATCCGAAATAGTCCCTTGATCCCCACAAGGAAGCATATTCTAATGTAGCTCAAAAACAAAACAAAACCTTTACCTTCCACTTGTTATTAAATGGCCAGTGGTCACACACCTGGGCTGCATAGCTTGCACATTTACTTATGGTGTCTATTAGGGTTTTTGAATTTTAGCTATTGCACGCTCATGCACACTTGGTTGTGGTGGATTGGAAATCATGCTACTCTATGGGGATAACAAACAATATTAGTGCCACTGAAATCAGCGAGCATGTGGGATTGTGCCGAAGACTAACATGCTCTAATATGAGTCACATCCCAGGCCTTGCCTTTTTTTTTTTGTGTGTGTGGTCATTTCTATAGCTGTATAGAGAAGGTCTTATATCAGGTTTAGAGCCATTTGTTTACTCATTTTAATTTTTCTATTAGATCTAAGTTTGAATCAAAACCACAGTTCATGTTTTCACCGATGTATTTTTATCATGCCAGGTCAACAATCAAATTTTAATTCATCTTAAGCTAATTCTTGTGTAATATAAATGTAATATAAAGTAATATAAAAACATTTTATATAACAATGATTCTCCCAGCATAATTTGTTGCAGAGGCTTTCTTGTGACCATTACATGAATGTATTTCCTGTATTATAGATTATATGCCCATATGTAGTCATTTCTGTTCTCTACTCCTGTTTGTGTGTCTTCCATTTATTTCTGTGCCTGTTATATTATACTAATTTAATTACCTACTGTTGTATGTTATATTTTGAAGGCTGAGACTGTGATGCTCCAACTTTCTTTTTTATTCACAACTGATTCAGCTATTCAAGGTTTTTTCATTGTTCAAAACAAATTTCAGAATTGTCAGGGCCTGGAGATGCAACCCCTTGCTTGTATCAAGTGTGAATTAATATTCATATCACTCCACAACTGCAATTTACAGCACACTGCAACCAAGTGTGAGCAAGAATCACTAAATTCAAACCTCTGAACACAACAAGAAGTTGGGGGCAACAAAACAATTACGAATTTTAGCATTATATCTTCTGATTTCCTTTAAAAATTCCAATGAGTCTTTGATAGGAATTGCGCTGAAATTGTGGATTACCTCAACTAAGATAGTCATTTTCTTACTCTTTCAACCCATGAGTACTGATGGCTTTCCATTTCTTTGTGTCTTCTATTTCTTGTAGTATGTTCATACAGTTTTCACCATTCTCTAAGACCCAAACATTCTTTCTTCCATGTAACTGCAAGTAGAAATGCTTCATTACCTGTCCCACCTTTCAACTCACTGTTTACATTTAAAAATGAAACATTTCATGAGATTAATATTGGAAAGGCGTAGACACTGGTGGTAGTATTGAAATACTGTATGCCTGAAACTATTATGAACTTTGTAAATCATAGTGCTTAATAGAAAAAAATTTCTAGTTTAAAATGCAACAATTCATGTGTACTGATTTTGTGTATTTCTTTAGTTAACTCATTTTTTAGTTTTTGATGGGTCTTTAAGGTCTTTTTCTCATGTTATCATACCATCTAAAAATAAGTTTTACTTCTTTCCCAATTTATTTTGTACTTTTTTTCTTACCAGATTGCTCTGATTAACATTAAAACATGTTAGAGTATAGTAAGAGTGAATATAACTATCATGTTTGGATCTTAAAAAGAAAATCTTTCCTGGGGCTGGAACAACAGCACAGCAGATAAAGCATTTGCCTTTCATACAACTAACCCAGGTTCAATTCCCAGCATCCCACATTGTCCCCCAAGTTTGCCAGATGCAATTTCTGAGAACAGAGCCAGGTGTAACTCTTGAGCATCTCCAAATGTTGCCCAAAAACCAAAAAAGGAAAAAAAAAAAAAAAAAAAAAGAATATTTGCTCTTGGGGTGTGGGCCCTCCTAAATTCTTCCCTTTCACTACTAACTGTATTAGCTATGAGTTATATATAGTTAGCTTTTATTGCATTTAGGTATGTTCTTACTCCTTACAATGATTTTTTTATCATGTTGATGCATGACAAATGCTTTCAGTGTGTATTTTAAGATTATGTTGACTTTTTATATTTTTGCTTAGAGAGAGAATTACATTGATTTGCTCATGTGGATCATTTTTTGCATCCCTTGTATGAATCTTAGCCATAACGAGCAATAATTCTTTAAGTAATTTCTGTGTCTATGTTCATTAGTTATCAGGCTGTTGTTTTGTTTGCTGTCCTTTTTCTAGAATTAGAATAAAACAGCCTCACTGAAAAGGTTTGGAAGAATTTCTTCTCTCCTTTTTGGGGGGGAATAAATATTTTAAAAATTAGTTCCCTGAACATATCTGAGAACTCACTTATGAGGTCATCCGGTACTGGCCTTTTGCTTTTAAAAGGACACTTGACTAGTGTTTCGATAACTGTGTTTTTGATAAATCTATTCAGTGCTAAAATGTTTCAAGGTTCTAAAGTACTTATCCAATCCTTCTAGGTTGCTCAAATGATTTCCATGTAAATGTTTGTAGTATTTTTTTTTTTTT
>PVKC010030728.1:0-14804 GCA_004027635.1 Crocidura indochinensis
TCTTTCTTTTTCTTTGTGAGTTTTGCCAGTGGTCTATCAATCTTGTTTATTTTTTCAAAGATCAACTTCTTCTTTTGTTGATCTTTCAGAGTGTTTTTTCAATTTCCACTTCATTGATTCCTGCTCAAAGCTTTGTTATTTCCTCCTGTCTCCCTATTTTTGATTCCTTTTGTTGATCATTTTCTAATTTTATAAGCTGCATCATAAAGCTATTCAGGTACGCCCTTATTCCTTCCTGATGTGTGCTTGCAAAGCTGCAAATTTTCCTCTCAGTACCACTTTTGTTGTGTCACATATATTCTGATAGTTTGTGTCTTCATTGTCATTTATTTCCAAGAAAGTTTTGATTTCCTCTTTGATTTCATCTCGGACTCATTGCTTGTTCAGTAGTAAGCTGATTTCCAGTTATAAAAGTTTCCAGTTATTAAAGTTTTTAAATTTATTTAAAGTTATTTAAAGTTTATTAAAGTTATTAAATAATTTCCAGTTATTAAAGTTTTTCTCCTGTGTCCCTTTGTAGTTCACATCTAATTTCAGAGCCTTGTAGTCAGCAAAGGTAACCAGCAAAATTTCTATCTTCTTAATTTTATGGAGGTATACTTTATGTGCCAGCATGTGGTTTATCCTGAAGAATAACCCATGTACATTGGAGAAGAATGTGTATTCAGGTTTCTGGAGTGTCCTATATATATATACTATGCCTCTTTCTTCCATTTCTCTTTTCAGGGCTAGTATATTTGTGTTGGGTTTCAGTCTGGTTGACCTATCAAGTGTTAACAGGGCCATGTTGAGGTCTCCCATGATTATTGTGTTATTATTGAGGTCTTCTTTCAAATTTGTCAATAATTGTCCTAGATATTTTGCTGGTCTCTAATTAGGTATGTATATGTTTGGTAGTGTGATTTCTTCCTGTTGCACATATTCCGTGATTAGTACAAAGTGTACATCTTTGTCTCTTACAACTTTTCTGAGTCTAAAGTTTGTGTCATCTGATATTAGTATGGCACTCCAGCTTTTTTAAGGGAGCTATTTGCTTGGATGATTTTCCTCCAGCCTTTGGTTCTGAGTCTGTTTGTTCTTGTAGCCATTTGTTTTGTAACCTGGTATGTTTCTTGTAGGCAGCAGAAGATTGAATTCATCTTTTTGATCCATTTTGCCACTCTGTGTCTCTTAACTGGTGCATTTAGTCCATTGACGTTGAGGGAGATGATTATCATGGGATTTAATGTCATCTTTGTGTATAAATTTGGTGTGTCTGTTGGTCTGTCTTGTCTTAAAGTAGACCTTTCAACTTTTCTTTTAAGGCTGGTTTTGCATCTGTAAAGTTTTTTAGCTGTTACTTATCTATGAAGTTATGTATCCTTCCTTCAAACGTAACGTGAGTAGGGCTGGGTGCTATGTGAAGCATACATTTCATTCAGTCTTATCACAATATCCTACCACTGTTCTGAAGAAGACACTGTCTGTGTCTTGGGAGTTTCTTATGACATTTCTGCTGTAAAACTTAAGAATGCTCCTCTGAATGCAATTTCCCTTTTTGATCTTGCAGCTTTTAGTATTCTATTTCTATCTGTGAGATTTGTCATTGTAACTAGGATGTGTCTGGGGTGCATTTTTCCACATCTCTTCTAGCTGTTAGTCTTCACACATACAGGATATGTTTGCATGTTTTCTTTAGCTCTGGGAATTTCTCTGTAATGATGTCCTTGACTATTGATTCTTCATGGGGATTTTCTTCCAGGGTCTCTGGGGCTCCAATGATTCTTATGCTATTACTGTTGAATTTGCCAAAGACTTCTATTTTCATCTGTTCACATTCTTTTTTTTAATTATCTTTATTTAAACACCGTGATTACAAATATAATTGTAGTTATATGATTACAGTCATGTAAAGAACACCCCCCTTCACCAGTGCCAGATTCTCACCACCAATTTCCCAGATCTACTTACTCCCCACCTCACCCACACCTGTACTCGAGACAGGCTTTCTTTTGTCCTCATTCTTTCACATTGTTATGATAGTTTTCAGTGTAGTTATTTCTCTAACTGCACTTATCACTCGATGTGGTGAGCTTCATGTCATGAGCTGCACCTACATAGGAAGACGGGGGAAAATAAGGTTTGGGATTGAGGCAGTAAAATATTAGAAATGAGCTTTATAGGGCAGCATCAACATCACAATACAAGATGGATATCATGGATATATAAAATATATGCATACATACGATCAATAGTAAAACAAGGAGAAAAAATAAATATCCAGTGACTGTCCCAACATAAACCAGTGCTAGAACAGCCCACCCTCCTCCCAAAGCACATTCCCATTAGTGTAGGGAGAGGTGGGGGAAAGCCTGTTGACCCCTATAGAGTCCATCTAGACTGGTGCCCAGGGAAGGCCTGAAGTCCAGGGAACAAAAAGGGGGACGGCTTGGGGACTGTCTAGAATCCCAGCACTCCCCAGGCTAGGGAGAAGGGCTCTGGTATGGGGCCTCCCCAAAGCCTATACCTGGCAAGAGCTGGCTTCCAGAATCAAAGAAGAAACCGGAAGCCAGAGGTCTGCCCACCCTCCTTCTCATGCACCTCCCTCATGGAGTATGGAGGGAGGGGAAGCCTGAGGACCACTAAGAGTCTACCTGAACCCACTTCTGGCCATCTGAGCTGGGACCCAGGGAAGGCCTGGAGTCAGGGGAAAAAGACAAAGATGGTTGGGTGTCTACCAAGCCTCCCAGAACTCCCCAGACTAGGGAGAAGGGCTCTGGTATGGGGCCTCCCCAAGCCCTATAGCTGGCAAGAGCTGGTCTCCAGAATCAAAGAGGAAACTGGAAGTCAGATGTCTGCCCCCCCCCCAGGATTACGGAGGGAGGGGGGAAGCCTGAGGACCACTGAAAGTCCACCTGAACCCACTTCTGGCCACCTGAACTGGCACCCAGAGAGGGCCTGGAGTACAGGGGAAAAAGAGGAGGGAAGGCTATGGGGCCTGCCAAGACTCCCAGCACTCCCCAGCTTAGGGAGAAAACCTCCGGCATGGGGTCTCCCCAAACCCCATGCCTGGCAACAGTTGCATAAGCTCAGTTTTTCTGACCTGTTAGTTCAGTGTGAAAATTTCTAATTTCAGCTGACAAATCCTCTTGATGCTCAATTGTGATCCAGTCAAGTCTATCAATGCTTTTTTTGAGCTTCCTGTACATTATCCATAATTCTACTCTAAACTTCTTATTTAAGAGAATACCTAGCTGTTTCCTACTTTTCAGATTAGAGGAGCCATCTTAATTTCAGTAAGTATGGGGGTGCACTGCAAAATTACTCCTTTGGTAAGGTTGTAGATTTCTTCTTACAATGTGCAGAAATGGAATTCAGGGGTTACACCACTTTTTGGGTGTGGGTACTGGAGAGTTTATAGTCCTTGGTGTCTCTAGGCTGGCTCAGCAGAAAAGAGGCAGAGAGCATGGCCACCATTCTTTATAAGTCTCTGGGTACCCAATCACACAGCAAGAATTGGCCCCACATTAGTTGGGTGGGGACATCTTACCGGGTGTGGGTCCTGGAGAGATTATAGTCCTTGGTGTCTCTAGGCTGGCTCAGCAGAAAAGAGGCAGAGAGCATGGCCACCATTCTTATAAGTCTCTGGGTACCCAATCACACGGCAAGAATTGGTCCCACATTCGTTGGATGGGGGCATCTCACCGGGTGTGGGTCCTGGAGAGATTATAGTCCTTGGAGTCTCTAGGCTGGCTCAGCAGAAAAGAGGCAGAGAGCATGGCCACCGTTCTTATAAGTCTCTGGGTACCAAATCACATGGCAAGAATTGTCCCCACATTTGTTGAGTGGGGACATCTTACTGGGTGTGGGTTCTGGAGAGATTACAGTCCTTGGAGTCTCTAGGCTGGCTCAGCAGAAAAGAGGCAAAGAGCATGGCTGCCACTCTTATAAGTCTCTGGGTACCCAATCACACGGCAAGAATTGGCCCCACATTTGTTGGGTGGGGACATCTTACCGGGTGTGGGTCCTGGAAAGATTATAGTCCTTGGTGTCTCTAGGGTGACTCAGCAGAAAAGAGCTCTGTTCACATTCTTTTAGTATTTTTCCAGTATTTGATCATTTGTCTTAAGGTCTTTTCCAATTTCTTCGGCTGTGTTGAGTTGTTCTGCATCTCATTTTCTAGCTTGCTGATTCTGTCCTGGGCTGTTATTCTGTTTGAGAGGTTTTGCATTGAGTTTTTAATTTCATCTACTGAGTTTTTCCATCCTATCATTTCAGTTTGGAGTTTTCTGATTTCATTCTCTTCAGCTTGATCTCATCTTTCTTTGAGTTCTATGGACATCCTCCATATTAGTACTCTAAACTCTTGTCTAAGAGGTTAACTATATGGTTGGTATTCTCTGGGACATAAGAGTTGCTATCTTCATTTTCTATGCATGCTGTTGTCTGGCTTTGTTTCCCCATTGACAGGGCTATAGCGCTACTTTTACTATGTGCCAAGGTGTGGTTCACAGGCTGGGAGATGTGCGCAATTGCGAAGCAAATCTTCATGGCCATGCTCCTCTCTGGTCAGTGAACAATGATGGAATTAATTTGATAAAGTTCACTGGGATTTCTCTGAGCAGTCTCCCACGGGGATAAGAAAGCCAAAAATGGAGGGGTGCAGCAGTTTTATAAATGCACCAGTAGGAGATGGGACCACCTTTGGACTGGGGCCACCTGGTCCATGAATGATGATGAATTAAGCTGATTCGGTTTGCTGGGGTTTCTCCGAACAGTCTCCCGCATGGACCGGAAAGCCAAAAAAAAAAAAAAAAAAGGTATAATTTCTATTATCTAAAAACTCTAAGAAATTCCCGTATGTGTATGTAATTGTATGAAATAGAAAAATTGAAAGCAATGAAAGTAAATGTGTTAAATTATTGTCACATTATTTGTCATATTAAAGAAAAGTATATTAACCTTTGTAAACTTAAATAAAAATACCTGAAATTTATTGAGTGTTCATTACATGTCAAATATTGTATTCAATGTTTTATGTGTACTGCATTTTTTTATCTTCAAAATAACCTTTTAGAGTAAATACTGATTGGTTCCCTTTATTTATTTTTTTGGTTTTTGGGCCACACCCGGTGATGCTCAGGGGTTACTCCTGGCTATGTGCTCAGAAGTCGCTCCTGGCTTGGGGGACCATATGGGAAACCGGGGGATCGAACCGCGGTCCGTCCTAGGCTAGCGCAGGCAAGGCAGGCACCTTACCTCCAACACCACCACCCAGCCCCGATTGGTTCCCTTTTTAGCAGTAAGAAAATCATGGCTTAAAGAGCAAGCAATTGGTAGACAAATATTCAACCACAATGGTTATAGACCTTCTCTTAACCCTTTTATTGTACTGACTCACTCAAATAATTCCTTTAAAATTTGGAGAGAACATTTTTAAGTGAAAAGATACAATAATACATATACAAGATCTGACTCTTCTGGGATCAGAGATTTAAATATTTTTAAAACTAACTTTAAAAATAAGAATATTTAAATTCTAAATGATTTACTTGTATTTGCCCTGCTTTAATTTTTAAAATTTAATTAATTACTTTATTTATTTATTTATTTATTTATTTATTTATTTATTTATTTATTTATTTTTTGGTTTTTGGGTCACACCCGGCAGTGCTCAGGGGTCACTCCTGGCTCCATGCTCAGAAATTGCTCCTGGCAGGCACAGGGAACCATATGGGGCACCGGGATTCGAACCGATGACCTTTTGCATGAAAGGCAAACGCCTTACCTCCACGGTTGCAAGGTTGTTCAAAATAGTTTTTTTTCACAATTGCAAAGTTGTTAGTTATTGCATTTTAGTCATACACCATTTACCTTTGCACATTTCCTACCACCAATGTGCCCTAGTTTCCCTATCACCTTCCCCTCCTGCCTACCTCTAGTGTAGACATTATTCTATTACCTCTACTTTCTCTCTCTCTTTTCCTTTTATATACTGTGAGTTTCATTATTGTTACTGAAGGGGTATCATGCCTATCATTTGATCTCCTTTTAGTACCTAGTTTTTGTCCAGAGTGATCAGATCTAACTTTCATTGTCCTAGTAGTTTTTTCTCTAATTTGTTGTTTTTGATTTTTGTTTGTTTTCAGTTTTTAATAGTAATATATTTATTTATGCACCATGGTTAAAAACATATTTGTAGTTGGGTTTCAGTCATAAAAAAGTACAACCCCCCTTCACAGTGCAACCTTTCACAACCAATGCCCCCCATCACCCACCTTCCCTAGCCCTGCCTGTATTCCAGGCAAGCATTGTACTTCTCTCACTCATTCCCACTGTCATGACAGTTGTTAGTGTAGTTATTTCTCTAACTGAACTCACCACTTTTTGTGATAAGCTTCATATCGTGGGTGGGTCTTTCCAGTTCTAATTTCTATTGTCTCTGGGTATTATTACCATACTTTCTTTTATTTTTCTTAAATTCCATAGATGGTTGAGACTATTTGTGTCTATCTCTCTTCCTCTGAATTATTTCACTCAGCATAAGAGTTTCCATGTCCATCCATATATAGGAAAATTTCATAACTTCATTTTTCCCTGACTGCTGTGTATATGTACCACAATTTCTTTAGCCACACTTATCTGTTGTTGAACATTTGGGTTGCTTCCAGATTCTGGTTATTGTAAATAGCACTGTAATGAGCAAAGGCATGCAGAGGGCATTTTCTGGATTATATAGAAGCTCAATTTCCAATTCTTTTGAGGAATATTGTTTTACATTAAGGTTGGACTACATGGGGGCCTGAGAGATAGCATGGAGGTAAGGAGTTTGCCTTGCATGCAGAAGGATGGTGGTTTGAATCCTGGCATCCCATATGGTCCCCCTAGCCTGCCAGGAGCAATTTCTGAGCGTAGAGCCAGGAGTAACCCTTGAGCACTGCCGGGTGTAAACTAAAAACCAATAAATAAATAAATAAAAATAATAAAACAAAGATTGGACTACACAGCATTCCCACAAGCAGTGAATAAGAGATCCTTTTTCCCCCACATCCCCCCACCAGCACTGATTGTTCTTGTTCTTTCTCTGTGGCATAAGATAGTAGCTCATTGTTGTTTTGATTTTTATCTTCCTGATGATTAGTGGTATGTAGCATTTTTTCATGTACCTTGTACCTTTGAGCCATGTGTATTTCTTCTTTGAAGAAGTATCCACTCATTTCTTCTCCCTATTTTTATGGGTTTTTTTTTTCTTGTTAAGTTCTGTCAGTAACTTGTATATCTTAGATATTAGCCCATTATCTGATGGGTATTGGGTAAATAGTTTTTCCAATTCTGTGGGTGGCCCTTGTATCCTAGTCACTTATTCCTTTAAGGTGTAGAAACTTCTCAGTTTAATGTAGTCCTATTTATTTATCTCTGCTTCCACTTGTTTGGACAGTGGTTATTCCTCCTTGAAGATGCCTTTAGTCTCAATGTCATGTAGTGTTTTACCTACCTGTTCTTCTATATACTTTATGGTTCTGAGTTTAATATCAAGGACTTTAATTCATTTTGATTTGACCTTTGTGCATGGTGTAAGATAGAGGTCTGAGTTCGCTTTTTTGCTCGTGGCTGACCACTATATATCCATATTAGGTGGTAGGATAATTAAGTAAATTTACAATAGTGCTTACTATTGTAGAAGAGAGGGGTACAGATCTTTAAATATGTTTATAACATTTTCATGTCTCCTAAAAAGCAAATCTATCAAAACTAATGTTTAAAGCTTTCATAGAGCAAGATTGTCATTAAGATATTTAAATTAAAAAAAAATGGCACTGCTGATTGGAGGTGTCAGAATTCCATAGGATCATTTACTTTTAAGAATTTGGCTTTTTCTAAATTCACACCTCTATTTCTAACTTAAGAGAAGTCATTTGTCTTCTAAAAAGAGTGCTTTTCCCTCATACAAACTGATTTATTAAGCACTCAAGTGCTGTGGAAACTATTTTAGGTAGTATGCTTTAATCAGCAACTTCTGCCAATGATTTTTCTTTTCTTTCACTGTGTGAAGAATGCCAGGAGAGCAAATGCAATCATGGAATGGCACAGCATTACTCAAGCCAACCACAGAACCTGAGAACACTTTGCAATTTGAAGCAAAAGAGCCCCTTGTTTCAGTGATGAATATGATGTGGCATTTTCTGATTGGCAAATGACCCAGAGAAAGCACCCACTGGAGAATGATCTTGTAGCAGACCAACTACATAATCAAATGGAGTTTTGTTTGTACCTTGAATTGCATTTATTGGGAGCAGAGTCCCTGCTTTCTCAGTCATATCTGAATGTTGTTTAAAAATGAATCAAAGGTGGTATTATCCAAAGTAACACAAATTCAGATGCTTTGTTTTGCGTGGAGTGTGGTGGAATGTTAATCTATTAGTAAGCTGCATTATCTCCCAGAGAACAGTGCCTTGTTATCATCTTTAACATTTTAACAAGGACTAAGAAGTCTTTGCAACTCAGTGCTGCTAATGGGATTCTTGACAGCTTTGCTTCAATGGGACTGCTGTAAGTCTTTGGTTCCCTTTCCTGTCTTGACAGATGCTTTATCCTAACACAACCATCACTCCCTTCTTCCTTTCAGAATAATACAAGGAAGCTGAAAAGTAAAAAATGTTCATCATATTGTCTTGTTTGCAGAAACTGAGTGATGAAGTCACCCTCATCGTGGATAAAGGAAGTCGCAGTTAAGAGTCACAATTCATATAGTTTCATGTTCCTTGGCTTTGGAGGAAAAGAGATGTTTGAGTAACTGCTGTACTTTGAAGCATGAATCTTTCTTCAAGGTTAGATAGGTCAAAAGGATGCAATGGCATTCATTCTGGCCAACAAACTACAATTTGCCCATAAATAGGAATCCATACATCCATATTTAGTGATTGGTGAGCCATGGTTTCCCAGTTTATTTTTGGTCATTTTATTTTTTTTATTTTTTATTTTTAATTATGAGAACAAAGATGCAAAGAAAGAGGACAAGGTAAAGTTAGAGTGGAAGGACAATCACCCATAAACAGAATTCTCAGAAGAAGTCCCCTTGCTGATATCTTAACTTTAAACTTTCAGCCAAAGAACATTAAGATAAATAAAACAGAACCCATGTATAATTACTTTTCCCTCAAGTCCCCAGATTGTAATACATTATAATATTTCTTAGCAGCACACAAAGCAATCTAAAGTCATAAAACTTATGTAACTCCTTAAACATTAAAGGCATATTATATTTTTACATTTCCATGCACATTAGTTTAAGTTAACATCAAAAGTTTAAGTGGGTCTTTTTTTTAAGGATTAGAGTCAAAGGAGCACAGTAAAAATGGTGTTAGAGTGGCATTTATTGTTTGCATAGGCCCACCAAAATATAAGGGACATGGAAAGGAAAATCCTTGGCTTAAATACAAGAAGACCCTATCCTGCCAGGGCATACCTAAGTTTTTAGGGGGGCTCAGCCTACCAGATGTATCATCAGATTTTCCTGGTCTTAGTACTAATTTAGCCCTCATGGTGTTCCTCAAAGGCCCACTGTGGACACCCTTTTCCCTTGCGTGGATGCTTGAGGAATTTCCAAAGAGACGCCTAGCATTACATTTTCAGCCAGTATTTGACTATCTCTACTTTGTATATATCAGGCAAAATAATAGCCTCTTTCTAATAATTTGGCTCAGAAATTCCAGCACCAAAGTTTATTTTAAGAACCCTTTTTTCTGGATATAGTCAGCCCTAAAAGCAAAGACAATTTTTCTCTTTGCAATTGCAGTTTCTGGTAATCAAGGACATAACCTGAATGCAGATCTTAACTACTAACCTCCTTTAGAAATAGGGAAGCTCATTCTTGGGGATTTGGTACCTCCCTTCACTTAACCTCTAAAACAATAGAGTCCAGCCTAGAAAGACCAAGTTTCTAGATATTTCCTACTTCCTCCTGATCCTGAGTTTTGCATTTAAAATAAGCTTACAAGGAGTTACCTTGAGTTGTGTGACCTTTTCTCTTGTAATTTAGAATTTTTAGTCACACCCATAGCTTAGGTATTGTTATTGTTGTACTAGGCTTGGTGATTACAATTATTCTTCACCTGTGGCTAATTTTACCCCTATACATTCCCCTGCTCAAAAAATTAAACTTGTCACACTCCTGCCATAAATGTGTTTACCCCACATTCTCTGTGTGGTTTCATTTATTTCATATTTCATATTCGGCCACTCATGCTCCCCCTTACCTCTCATGTAGTGCTGAGACACATCACATTTACAGCAGTCAACTGCTGTAGACGTGATGCATCTCAGCACTACCTCGGAAGTTTCCTGGCATAAGAACAACTCTAGGCTTCAGGCAAGCTAGTTTGTCCAATCCAAGACATTGTCTGTAGTGCTAACACACTTGTATTCTTCACACAGTCTCTGTTGTTGGTATCATGCTTCTGTATTAAAGATCCTGGCATCTGCATATCCTACATTGAAGACAGGATATGGAGCGTCCTCTAGTTTCACCTCACAATTAAAGGGCAATGTCCTGTAAGCAGGTGATTGTTGTTGTTAAGTCTTCTTAGTGTTAAGGGAAGTCTCTTTTGAGCAGGCTGACATCAGAGCAGCGATAAGGTCTTCCCTGGTAGAGGATTGCTTCCAGGTGATGTTATAGACAAACTTGGATGTTTTGTTGATGGCTTCCCTGGTTCAGAGGTGAATGGAAAATGCCCATTCTTCTGAGGCCTGTGCCAGGTTATTATGTCAATGTTCAGGGTGTAAGGTCCTGTTGCACTACAAGACTTGTGTGTTCCAATCTTTATTAGATAAGACCTTATTTGTATGTATAGTATTTTCCCATTTCAATGTGCTTATGCAAACAAGGAACACTGGCACGTGACATTATCAGAGCATATGGGGGCCATAAGAACAAGTTCAACAATCCTTATGACATGATTCAACCATAAGCATTAAACTGGGGAACTCTTTCATCAAAATTCCTTATTAAACAGCTCACAAAGAGAAGAAAAGATAAAAAGTGGTTAGAATCGTCACTGTATAAGAGAATATTTAGTAAGACTTATAGCTGTCAGAGAAAAAAACACATAAAATATTCAAAAGACATACGTGTCCATTTTAAGTCTTTTGGAATAGTTGGGGATTGTTAGATCCAAGGCACAGCTTTGGTCTGTGATTAGAACTGTGCAGTTCTGAAGTTAAAAAAAGTAATGTGGGTTACTGATAGTTGGGGGTGAGAGAGTTAAGGAGTAAAAATGAGCTTTAAAGGGGTGTGCAAAAGGGCAAAATACAAAATGGACATTCGCATATGCAAAACAAAACTTAAGGATAGGGAATACTCTTAATATATGCTGTGCTTTTTGTACATGTAGACATGCAGACTGTTAAGAAATTGCCAGTGACAACCTTAGCACACCCCAAGTTAGGACCCACCTTGTCTGGGCTCCTGGACTATCAAGGCCCCCCAGCGCACCCAAGTTAGGGAGAAGGCCTTAGACATGGGGTCTCCACAAACCCCATGCTGGCTAGAGCTAGCTTCTAGATCCTATTTTGGTCATGTTAAAAGCTTCATCATGTACTAATGAATAAATTATAGAATGTTAGGGGAAAGATAAAGGACAAGCCTGTTTTTGGTTTAGGACAACAATCTGTATGTTGAGAGGTCTGGTTCCTCTTAGAAACAAAAGTCTTAACTGAACTTGTATCACTGAAAAATTGATTTCCCTTTTGATCATGGAATGACTCTACAGATCTGTTCATCCCAAATCACAATACCTAATGGCTCTTGTTTTCAACCATGTTCTCTAAAATTATGTCACTTGTCCATAGTTGAGACAAAAATAAATACAAGATAGAGAGAAGACTGACTGGTCTTCTGGAATGTTAGTACAAAATAGAATATAGAAATGGTTTCCTTTAAAACCATAAACATGCCTTTGAGTAGAAACAGGAATGCAACTGATTGACAGATCAATTTTAACTGTTTCTGTATTACCACCTTTGAACAATTGAAGAAGAAATTGTCATGCGGGGCCAGGCAGTGGTGCTAGAGGTAAGGTGCACGCGCTTGCCTAGGACGGACCATGGTTCGATCCCCCGGTTTCCCATATGGTCCCCCAAGCCAGGAGAGAATTCTGAGCGCATAGCCAGGAGTAACCCCTGAGCATCACCGGGTGTGGCCCAAAAACAAAAAAAAAAAAAAAAAAAAAAGAAAAGAAAAAATTGTCATGCATAACTAATACCATAGCCTAGATTTTTGCTAAGGTTATTTAACTACTTCTGTCTTAATTATATACTCCCATTTTATCTCCATTGATATGACTAAACATAGCCATAAAATGTTTCTTTTCTCTATCTCAGTCCATCTTCTCTTGAGCAGCACTCAGCTAGCTCACTTCTTGCTGACCAATGAATCTGTTTTTTTCCCTTAGAGACTGCAATTCCATGCACAGTAAGTATGCAACAGATGAAAGGAGTTAGAGGTGATTGGCATAAATTGTCACACTATTTTGGCAATTTATTTTCACTGGAATTGAAATATCTTTGGCGTGGACCCAGATTAAGTAAGACCTGGATAGTTGAATTCACCATGTGCTTCTCTCCAATTCCATTTTTACAGAGTTAACTATTATCCTGAAATGTGTGTTAATCTGATTTTTAAAAAATAAATAGTATGAAAATGAGTTTCTCATTATATTGAGATGTGAAATAATATGTCTAAAACTTCAAAGGTGTTACAAATCATTTTAAAATAAAAGGATTCTTTTTTTTTTTGAGACCCCTGTGAATTATAAGTCCCACATTGTTGTATTTAGGCATACAGTTACCATAGATTCAGGATATGCCCACCACCTCTGTTGCATTTCAGACCTTGATCCTTAGTTCTGGGTATACCAGTGTAACAAAAGGTCCAGATTATGTTTAGCTTGTTATAGTTTGGGTCCCTTGATTGACTTTGACTTGGGAGTTTAGTTCTGAGCATTTGTTATTTTCCACTCAATGTACTTGAGAATACTTGGCCCATCCACATTTTTTTCTTTTCTCAATTTGTAGAAAGCCATAAAAATATGAGGTAAACAACTGATTTTAATATCATCAATATATTATAATTGAACTTAAAATATTTTTAAGTATTTATCATTTGTTTTATAAGAAGTACAGTTCTTAAATGATTTTGTTTATATTTTTCTCAGTTACAGATCTCAGAGCATCTTTTATCTCAATCATAGCATTTTGCGGGGGGGGGGGGCACACCCGGTGACGCACAGGGGTTACTCCTGGCTATGAGCTCAGAAGTCGCTCCTGGCTTGGGGGACCATATGGGACACCAGGGGATTGAACCACGGTCTGTCCATGGCTAGTGCAGGCAAGGAAGGCACCTTACCTGTAGCACCACCGCCCAGCCCCAATCATAGCATTTTTATCTCAAAAAAGATTACTATGAATAAACGTTCTTCTTCTGTAGAAAAAAAAGTAAAGAATGCTGCAAGATTAAAAATAAAAGTTGACATTTAAAAATACCAAAAATCCCAGAGTAGCAACCTGATTTGCAATGCCAGTTTTTATTAGTTAAATTTAACATATCATTTTCCAACAAATTATTTCTTTTTGGTGGGCCTTAGGCAAAACCACATAATTAATAATTTTCCTCTGCTAGACCCCTTTTCTCTAGCCAGAAAATTCAAGAGCAAAAATTGGGATGAATTAGTAAATTTTATTTCTAGGTCTTCTTCTCCCTAACCCATATATATATGCATATATATGTATGTATTATATATATGCATATATATGTATGTATTATATATGCATATGTATGAAGTCTTAGGTTAGATGATAGATAGAATATAGATAAATAGATGATAGATAGATAGATGATATAGGTAACCAATATATACTCGAGTATAAGCTTATACTCGAGTCATACAGGTTATTTGATTCAGATGCTCTGAATCAAATGCACATAGTCTTCAGTCGTCTTCTGCCATCTACTAGAGAGGGCGGTGCTTCAGCTCAGTACACAAGTCGCCACTCAGCTGAAGAGTTAGGCAGTTGAACTGAACTGTATACCACTGAACTATTTAACTCACAACATTCTGCACTTTGTATGAGACAGAAAGCAGTGATGATGATATCTGCGAACTCAGTGACAATGACAATATCCATGCTGATACCCTCACATCAGATATAGTTGAAGCTCTGTTTGGACATACAGATGAGAAGGAGGAGGAGAAGGAGGAGGAATCCATTTTTGAAGGATTTTGACCTTTGTGATTTAGCTTGATTACCTCTTAAGCTATGGTCTTCTGCACTTTATTCAAAGTTTTAAAGTTATTGTTGCTAGTTTACAGTTTTCCTTTAGCAACAAATATTAAAAAACATTTAACCTACTGATTCTTCAGTTATTGTAATTGTTTTGGGATATATTCTTATTTTTGAAATTTACTGCTGCATTTTTCACCCTGACTTATACTCGATTCACTAAGTTTTCCCAGTTTTTAGGGTAAAATTAAGGGGATTGGCTTATATTCAGATTGGCTAATACTCGAGTACATGTGATAGTTTCCTTTTTTATTTGTTTTGTGGAAATACTCAACAATTGTCAGGGCTGACCCTGTTGATTTTCTCTAATTTATCTCTATTTTATGTAATTTATTTCCTCACTGTTTCCTCCTTAATCACCTCTTCTTCTATTCCAATTTTAATGGTGATATTGTCTTCAGGTGTTCTCTTGAATTTAACTCTTTGTTCTGCTTCTCTCCACCACAATGATTCATGTTCCAGAGATACAGTGAGTCTTACCAGAAATA
>PVKC010030729.1:0-14753 GCA_004027635.1 Crocidura indochinensis
AAAAAAAAAAGAGAGAAAGCTTAGAGAAAAATATAGAAATAAACAATAAAGAGCATGAAAGAAACAAAGAAAAACCTAGGTGAAATAATTACTGTTTTACTCTCTAAATCTGATACAAATTCCAATAAATTGCACAGTGTCCTTTAGAAATTTGATTCTTTATTGGTTATTATACTTTAAATAAAAGAAAACTTTAGGGGCCAGAGAGATAGCGTGGAGGTAAGGTGTTTGCCTTTCATGCAGAAGGTCATAGGTTAGAATCCTGGCATCCCATATGGTCCCCTGAGCCTGCCAGGAGTGATTTCTGAGCTTGAAGTCAGGAGTAACCCCTGAGCATTGCCGGGTGATACCCCAAAACCAAATAAAAAAGAAAGGAAGAAAACTTTATATTAAAGTAAATTTTACCTACAATTTTCACTTTATAAATCAATGTTACAATTCAGACATACAGAAAGTTGTCCATGGACAAAATAGAGTTTTCCATTGCTTTACATTCCTAAAAAGTTTTAAAGATTTTAAAATATTATAGTTTATATTATGTAAAATTATATGGAATTCTAGTTTTCAATAAATATTTATTGAAATAAAGTCATGATAATTGATTTTCATATATTCTTTTTTATTTATTTTAACTTTTTTATTTAAAGAAAATTCTTCAGTTAGCTGACATAGTTGATCATAATAGGTAAGTGAAAGTAAAGATACTAAAAAAATAGAAATACTGGGGCTGGGCGGTGGCGCTGGAGGTAAGGTGCCTGTGCTAACCTAGGACGGACTGCGGTTCCATCCCCCGGTTCCCCATATGGTCCCCCATGCCTGCCAGGAGCGACTTCTGAGCGAATAGCCAGGAGTAACCCCTGAGCGTCACCGGGTGTGGCCCAAAAACCAAAAAAAAGAAAAAATAGAAATACAAGTAATTATAATGGAAGAGAAAAAAGAGAGAGGAAAAAAGAAAAAAGAGATTAGCAATCACATTCACGAAATCATTGTATTTCCAATGAAGTGATTAAATATAATGGCAGAATGTTTAGCAAGCACTTGTTGTTAGCTGTCCATTCTATTAAATTAAGGCGTTCCTTTAGGAATAAAAGAATCAATCATATAAAAATATCCAGAAAGTCAAGGCACTGATACTATGAATTTTAGGGACTTGTAGTACTCAGCTGTCAAGCCTTCCGTAGGGCTGAGGCTTAGCTCACCCTCTCCTCCAAGGTGCCAGATTTCTGCTGTATGGATCTGTGTACCAAATTGTCTTGTCTCAGTTTACTTCTCATTTGAGAAAACAACGAGTCTATGTAGCTACATAGTCTGGTTCCAATAGGGTGACTTTATTTGTGGGTGTGATTAAAGCTGCTAGGCTACCTAGAAGAAGGAAGATATGGGTATAGGGTGAATGTACTCTCACCAAAGACTGGTGATATCATTCTAAAAAAACATGTTCCAGAAGATTGGTCAGTGTCTCTGCAGGGAATCATAGAAGTTAAGTGATGAGGCAGAACAATCATCAGTAAAATGGTTTCTGGTTGCCAGAGAAATCAGGCGTAGCTTCAGTAGTTTTCTCCTTCCAAGAGTGTCAGCTTTGTGCTTCATAATCTTTCATCCCTGGATTTATATTTTATCTAAGAAAAAGTGAGCCTATAGAGCTGGTTTGTTTCCAAAAGGACAATTGATTTTCATATTTTCTATGGTTGGTTTTGGTTTACAACCACAACCAGTATATGCAGAAGAGACCTTAGGACATAAAACACATATAGTTTTTTTTGGATTTTGGGACCACACCCATTTGATGCTCAGGGGTTACTCCTGGCTAAGTGTTCAAAAATCGCCCCTGGCTTTGGGGGAACCATATGGGATGCCAGGAGATCGAACCGCAGTTCTTCTTCTTGGCTAGTGCTTGCAAGGCAGACACCTTACGTCTAGACCCATTTCACCGGCCCCAACATATTCTTGATAACATCTTTTCATGAAGATTAGAAAATTTCTGTTTTGTTTCTATAGATGTGTTGAATATTTTAGCCAATCAATAAATTTTCTCAGAAAACAAAACCTATACTAGTAACACATTTAGTTAAATGTTTTATAAATCAATTCATTTTTTCCTTTGATAACATGCATTTTCTTTCCTTTCCATATCATAATGGATTATTTTGTGCAAATAAATATAGACTTATATGCACATGTATACAGTCCTTTTTCTCTGTTATCCCTTATATATCATGATAAGCAAATTGGGAATAGTTTATACAAACATGCAGAGACACAATTTTATTATAATAAAACATATAAATGAATTACTTCTTTATACTCATAATTGTGTCATGGGTTTTAGTAAATTATTGTTCTTATTAAAATCACCTCAACTTGCTTAATAATTTGGTCACATATTTTAAAAATTTTCTCAATTGTAGAAAGCTTATTATGATTAAATTTCAATATTTGTTTTCTCAGTTCTATTTTGTCAAAGTAATTATAGTATATACAAAAATGGAGAAATTATTAATATGTGAGTCCAAAGAATTCTCCTGTATTGTGTTCCATAATAAAGTTAATGAAGATGAGAGATAAATGGAGAATATCTTCTAAAATAAATTGGTAAAATGTGAATAGAAAAATGTTTCCTTGGTTCTCTGATTGCAACGCATGTAATTTCCAGAGCTTTATTTTTCAAGGGAGTTTAATTTGGCCAATATATGTAGTTAGGATTTTATGTACTTTTCTTCTTAACATGCAAGGGAATAGTGGTCTGTTATTAAGCACTAGAACTTAATATATTTGAACACTTTAAATGCATGTTATGGGGAAGACAAAACAGGACTATCATTTGGTAGATTTTTCTATAAAATATTTTAAAAGTGCATATAAAGGCTTTATGTTGAAAAAATAACAGTAGTCAGAAAATTATGGTTTTGCTAGCATAGAACTAGGACATTGGTGGTAGAAATTAGATCTAATATAAAGTTATACATAGGTGTATGTTTACCACAGCTTCCTAAAATTCATATTTGTTTATAGAAAATAAAAATAGATATCATATCAGCTGTTAAATCTCTTAGAATAAAATATAGATTAGTATTTTGAAGGATATGCTGGCTTTGAAATGATTAGAGTTATGTTTCAGTAGCATAACAATTTACAATATACAAATTAAGTAAATACAAGGATAGGAACAGAGGCATTGTGTTATTGCTGTTCTTGTGTTTTTCTTTTCTTTAATCTATTTGTAAAAAATATTAGAAATAATTCTAAGAAAAGGGAGGGATTTTATCAACATTTAAGATCTTTGCTTATCTGGGAGAAAAGGTAAAAAAAGTTTAGTTTCTTTTTTTTCCTCAACTCCTTTGTTTTATTTAATCATGTCTCTATAAAATAAATAATCCATGGTTCACAAACTGATATTATGGTTTATAAATAAGAGTTAGCAATAATTTCTGTTAATTGAACAGAAAACACATAGCATATTACAACAGTGATGTCAGAACATAATTCAAGGCTAAATTTAAAAACGCAATATATATGTATGCATGTATATATATATGTAGATTTATATAATATATGTGTATGAAAAGGAAAGGAGATTTTCATATGAGAAAATCAAAAGAAAGGAGATTTTCCAATAAGAAGTTCTTTTTTTGTTTTAAGAGTTCCCTTTCCCTTTAAAAGCAGTCGCAAGTCAGAAATAGCAAAAGGCCTCAATTTGCACATTAAAGTAAACTAGCCACCCCCCATTCTTTAGGGTAGAAATGCAACCCAAGGTGTGAACAAATGTTCCCTAAGTTAAGAACCAGACTTTAGTGTGTGGTAAACCCTGTACCTTTAATGTATAAAAACTTGTTAAGTCTGGGGCCTCTGGAGTCTTTGCCCTGGGGTTCTTCCCTGGGCACTGACCCTGGTGCCAATCAGCATCAGAATATACCATATTTATAAATCTTCATGACTTTGCACCTCCTTGAAACGCTGGAGATGCAGCTTGAGGGAGGGGGGACTGTTTCCCCAACCCCAACATTTGTACATATGTATTTCTTCACCAGTGCAACATTTCCATGAAAAATAAAAAAGATAAGGCCTCCCAATTCTTACGGCAGGCTGTGTTGTTTATACTGACTGTATAGAAAGAGTAGGTACAGTAAATGCACCCCATATACACCTCAACACAGGCCCTTTGCCTGGTCTGTATTATGAATTGTGGGACAAAAAATAAATAAATAAGCAGTAAAGTAAAGTAATTTTATTGTACATTACAACCTGTGTTTCAGAAATTTGTCACCACAATAGTAAGGAACCCCTGAAAGAGGACCTGTGCTTTTTTTTCTTTTTTCTTTAAAAATAATTTGTTTGCAAAAATATTTACAAGATAGGCCTAAAATAAAATTTAATCAACATGCAATATCTAAAATAAAAATAGTCTAGTTTGAAATTTATAAATTAGAAAGTAAGGTTTTGAGACAAGAAATAATTTTGTTAAAATAACTGGAAATTATTGGAATTAGATTCATTCTTTGTCCAAAATTTTATTTTTTGATCAATCCTTGAAAACTCTTTGAGGAATTTGCTCCACATTTCATTGACAAAATAAAAATTCACCATCTTAAGACTAAAATTTGCATTTGAGTGATTAGTATAAAAGTGTAAGGTGCCTGCCTTACCGCGCTAGCCTTGGATGGACCGCGGTTCGATCCCCCGTGCCCCATATTGCCCCCCAGGCCAGGGGCGACTTCTGAGCGCATAGCCAGGAGTAACCCCTGAGCGTCACTGGGTGTGGCCCAAAAACCAAAAAAAAAAAGTGTTTTTTCAAAGGAGAAATATAATTTTGATGAGAACTTAAAATAATTTATCAAGATTAGTTAATGATGAAGGACAAGAATTCAAATCACTTACATCTGGTATGAGTATATAAATTATATTCACTTTTTCTGAGTGGTCCACAACAAGAAATGGTCAGAATTTTTCTGCTTCTGTACTTAGGAACCACTCCTGGTAATTTCTGGGGACCATATGTAATGCTGGAGATAGTTGCATATAAGGAAAGTGTCTCATATTGCCTTTATAATAAAAATATTTAATCTGTTCAATATTATTGTTGTTACTGAATTATATAAAATTATGAGGAACTAATTTAATGATTTTATCTTTTATATGTAATACTTTTCTAAATGTGTAGTGATCTTGTTTTGCAAATTTTACTGACAGAAATCTTAGCATTTTAAAAAGAATACACCATATAACATATTAAAAGATTTCCAGCACTTGAACTAGAATTGATTCCAATGACCCTCAAAACATCAATCTTGAAAGAAAAATCAGAAACTTAGCATGATAAACTTAAATTCACCACATGAAAAGACTCAAACACAATGATTTGAACTATAGACCCCTACAGCTCTCTCAGGAGTTTTAATTAAGGATAATGCTATTCTTTTCAGGAA
This sequence comes from Crocidura indochinensis, assembly GCA_004027635.1. Lineage (NCBI taxonomy): Eukaryota > Metazoa > Chordata > Mammalia > Eulipotyphla > Soricidae > Crocidura > Crocidura indochinensis. The sequence continues at coordinate 5,424 of PVKC010030729.1, forward strand.
AGAGAGATATACTTTAATACTTAAAGGAGAAAAAAGCTAAAGATCTTAATCCATCTGAGAAATCAGAAAAATACTACATACTTATCCAACTGCATTACTTGAAGCTATTTTGAAGATTTAATTCTCACTCATCCCTTTTTGCCAAAGGCTAAAGCATTTGCATGCCAATGTTAAGGTTCAGTACTCTTAAGAGCTCAAAGATGACTTCCTTAGGGCTTTAAAGAGCAATTTTGTAGATAAAGATAGGATCACCTCTATTTTATGAGGAAGAATTATGCATGCAATATGAGTGTTTTTTAAATTATCCCATTGTATTTTATTCAAAGATATTTGAGCCTTTTACTCAAGGAGGAACAATTTAAACTTCTCCTTGAATTCTAATATATTTGTCATGTAAGTGAATAATTTGTTTTATAAAACTCATAAATTTAAGAAATCACTATCATAAGATAATAGAGTAGATTGTATGTTATCCAAAGTAAAAAGTTTCTCAGTTCTATTTTATCCAATTCAGAGTGTTGAGATATGATCTACTGTTTTGATATTTTAAATCTAGGGCATTTTATTTAAATTGTATGAATTTTTGGTTCATCTTTTAAAAAGAATGATTGCCAAGTTGGGTATGTTTCTTTATGATGACCATAGCTCTTATTGTTGTACGATCTATACTGAGTTTTAATATAACTAGTGTCATATAGTGTTTTGTTTTATATTGTTTTGTTGTTTACTTTGAGACCATACATTGATATTATTTTCGAATTAAAGGATTAACAAGCCACCAAAAGTTCTAATACAGCAGATATACCCCCAAACAAACATTATTTTCATCTGAGAGTACAGGGCTGTTCGCAAAACAATACGGCATGGGACGATATTTTAATAATAAGCTCCCCTGTATTTTACAAAGTTTCACTATCCTTCTTTGATGCTAGGTTTCGTTTGAAAAGTTTTAGGAAATATTGGTACAAAAAATATTCTGAGGATTATAGAAAAAGATTTACAAAGAAAGCCCTTAAAAAGGTTAAGGGGGTCGGAGCTGGAGAGATAGCATGGAGGTAAAGCGTTTGCCTTTCATGCAGGTCATCTTTCTAATCCGGGCATCCCATATGCTCCCCGGAGACTACCAGGAGTGATTTCTGAGTGTGGAGCTAGGAGTAACCACTGAGCGCTGCAGGGTTTGACTCAAAAACAAACAAACAAACAAACAAACAAAAAATGTTAAAGGGGCAGGCAATTTAGTCACTCTGGCTTGCCAGCTCTCCCCCTCTCCTTTCTTTTGTAACATTGTGGTTTGTAACAATGCAGTTGAAGGGTTGCTGAGGATGTCCTTTTCATATTAGACTTACTCTATTTTAATTGCACTCATCGCTCTTTGTGGCAAGCTACCTACCATGAAATGGTCCTCATGATTTTCATCTCTATTGTCTCTGGATATGATTTGCACAGTCTTTATTTCCCTATACCCTAGTGAGATGAATGAGATTATGAATAATACTTTAAATATCAAATCAGGTATATGAATGCAAACAAAATCTTTAGCTACAATAGTTCATGTAGAGCACTAAAAATTATACAAATTATTATGCAATACAATTATATACAATTATACAAAGATTGGGCATTTAAAATTTTCAAATGAGAATATGAGAATTAAAAACATACTTCTGAGTGAATTAGGATATTTGTTTATGAATTTGAAGTCATAAATACAGATGATATTTATATCTGTACACATTAAACTATAAAATGATTATTTAATATATAATTAATAAGCTATATAATTTTAATTAAACTATATAATGTTAAGATTAAAGCTTCTTAATAAATAAATCAACTGTTTAATAATGAGGTGTATTTTCAGCATATATAAGGCCATGGACACATTACTGAATACTTGAAGTCTATGTTAGCCATAAAATGTGAGTAAAGATTAATGTGGTTTGTTTTTCACTGTCAAATATTAATCTCAAGGCAATGGCTTCACATATGCAAGTTAGCATTCTACCATAGAGCCAAATTCCTTGCTCTGAATCTATAAATATTTTAGACCAGTTTTGAATTTGTTTTTCTCTTATTTTTGGTTTTGAGTCATGGCAAGTAGAGCCAGGGATTGCTCCTGGCTCTGCAAGCAGATTTCACTCATGATGGGGATTGAGGGACTATATGTGTGTCAGAGATTGAACCATATATGCCTAAGCCAGTCTACTCCCTATATACTATTACTTTGGCACCTTAAAAAGCTTTATTTAACACAGTGCCTCATATGTTCCTAATAGATATATGTTCATTAATTTTCAAATAAAACAATTTTATTTGACAAATTTTGATAACTTTTATCTTTTGTTTGTGATTTACTTTGTCGAAGTAAATTGCTAATCTTTGTTTAATCCCTGCTGAAAAGTAATAATACCTTGGACATATTCATTTTCTCATAGGTAAACATTTATATAGGAAATCTGTAAAGGGTTAATTTTTTCTTGTTTATTTTTTATTATGTTCTCGTGTTGAGTGCTGCACAGGGAGTATGATTTTTGCTCTGTCTTAGGAGTTTCTTATGTATTTGTGGGGATCAAATTAGTATCAACAGTAGGAAAACAAGTGTTGTGTTCTCCTGAATCTCTCCTGTCTGATTTATGTTTCTTTTGGGGGGGGTGGCCATACCCTGTGGCGCTCAGGGGTTACTCCTTGGCTATGTGCTCAGAAGTCACTCCTGGCTTGGGAGACTATATAGGATGCCTGAGATGAATCCTAGGCTAGTGTTGGCAATGCAGACACCTTACTGCTTGCACCACCACTTTGGCCCCATGATTCATGCTTATTTTTAAAAATTGATGTAATGCATTTATTGCTTTTTATAATCTTTTATATACAACATATCTATTCTTACTTTACTAAAATTGACATAAATGAATAACACTGTATAATATATATTTATTATATGTAACTAATATTCACAAGCAATTTGTAAGGTTACACATGTGTAATATTTTGTTTCCAAAGCAGTACTGAATCAAATATCAATAAATCAGGATATGAGATTATAAATCATAATGTCTACATTTAACAGAAAATTTCAAGATATTTTATATTGTATGCACCTAAGAAATAGCATAAATATTGTTAAGAAATATTAAGAGGATTGTATACTATAATTATACTTCTGTTAAGCACATATCACAAATCCAAAATATGTTCTAAAAATTGAATAAAATTATTAAGAACAATTTTAACAGATAGGAAGTATAGAGCATAAAGTCTTGTTTTTGAACACTATCATAGACACATAATTGCCAACAAATTACTACATTATATAAAATGTTTAATTGTGGAGACATATTGTAAATACTAGAAATTAAGTATTTATGGACAGTATATTCTGATAGGTTGTAGATGGAGTATATTTTACATAACCTACAACCTAGAAAACTAAATACAAATATACTTCAAAATTTTGATATAGAATATAAAAATTTTGGTGATGCTATTTACTATTCTACAGCAAATGTACAAAATGCTTTCAACTAATTTCAGATATGTATGGCTAGACATAGAAGTTTCTTTATTTCTTTCCTTATTTATTTTTGGGTTTTTTTGGGGCCACACCCATTTGATGCTCAGGGGTTACTCCTGGCTAAGCACTCAGGAATTGCCCCTGGCTTGGGGGATCACATGGGACGCCCGGGGGATTGAACCAGAGTCCTTCCTTGGCTAGCATTTGCCAGGCAGACACCTTACCTCTAGCGCCACCTCGCCAGCCCCAGTATAGCAGTTTCTATGAAAGAACAGATCACTGCTTTTACAAACACAAAGACTTAGTTATGGGAGCCGGGAGGTGGCGCAGGAGGTAAGGTGCCTGCTGCCTTGCCTAGGACGGACCACGGTTCGATCCCCCGGTTCCCATATGGTCCCCCGTGCCTGCCAGGAGCGACTTCTGAGCACATAACCAGGAGTAACCCCTGAGTGTCACTGGGTGTGCCCCCCCCCAAAAAAAACAAACAAAAAAAAGACTTAGTTTTATTTTAAAAGGTAAATAACTACACTAACCACTAGCATGGCAATGTTAATGAGTGAGAAACGTAGAATGCCTGTCTCAAATACAGGCAGAGGTGGGGAAGAGAAGGAAAGCATTGGTAATGGGAATGTTGTAATGTTGAAGGGGTTATTCTGCTTATGACTGAAACCCAGCTACAATCATGCCTGTAATCATGCTGCTTAAATAAATATTGTATAAAAAATAAAATAAAATAAAAATGAATTAATTTTGTTAAATTAATGATGGGCTATGAAGGGCACAATGGATTAATAAAAACAAGAAGTTCATAAAATTATAAATTTTGCAAAATATTTTTATACATTAAAGTGACATGAATTATTACATGAGTTGGTTAAATACAAAAAACTATAGGCCATTCATACTAAAACCAGATACAAATTAATTTTAAATGCATTAAGTGTCAAATTTTAACAAGTTTGTACTTAAAAAGATAAAAACAACATCAAGTATATATTTTATAGTATTTCAAAGACACAGATCAATATAATGTATTATAATTCAATGATATCTTAATTTCTATTATTGTAGAACTAATAAATTCATCATCCATGATGCCATTTATTTTCATTTCTCATTTAATTTTATTAGCTATGACATAAACTTCTTGAGTTCAATAGAACATGTAAAGTTACCTATGAATATTTTCTCTTGTGATTAAATATTATTTTACTTTTTAGATTAAATATCTTTGTAACAAAATACCATTTTTCTTGTTTTTGTTTTTGTTTTTGTTTTGTTTTTTTTGCCTCACCTGGTGACACTCAGGAGGTTACTTCTGGTTATACACTTACGAATTGCTCCTGGCTTGGGGGACCATATGGGATGCTGGGAATTGAACCAAGGTCGTCCTAGTCAGCTACCTGCAAGGCAAACAATGTACACCTGCACTATCATTCTGACCCCAGCAAAAGACTATGCCTTGCATGGAGCCCCAGCATCTCATATGGTCTCCCCAAGCCTTCCAGGAGTAATCCCGAGCACACTGTTGGGTATGGCCCAATTTCTCCTTAAAAATTTAAGAACACTGGAACCAGAGCAGTGGTGCAAGTGGTAGGGTGTTTTCCTTGCATGTGCTTACCTAGGACAGACCTTGGTTCAATCCCAATGTTGTCCAATATGTTCCCTCAAGCTATGAGCAATTTCTGAGCGCATAGCCAGGAGTAATACCTGAGAGTCCTGGGTGTGGTCCAGAAACAAACAAATGAAGAAATCTGATCTGATAAATCATTTTGCTAAATTTTGTGTAACATAAAAATAAAACATTTACATTAGCTATTAAAATATAATTTGTTTAGTATGAATTCATACAACCTCAGCAGAAATCAATAGGGACACTTGTCAACTAATTACCAATTGAGCTTCTATATGACTCAGCAATTTCACTAAGAATGTCTTGCCCAAGAACCCCAAAATGCATTTGGAAAGATAGTTTCCCCCCCTTTTTCTGGTGTAACAATATTCAAAGTATTCACAATTTAGAAACAACCCAATTGTACAAAGTGCTCCACAACTCTAATGATTAGGGATTTTCAAAGTAAGCGAATGAAATATCATCTCTCACTGGAGAGACTGACACACTTCTCAAAGAACAAGTAGGGCTAGCATAGATGCAGGGAGATATGAACCCTCATGTATTGTTGTTCAAAATATACAATGGTATAGCCTTTACGGAAACAGTATAAATATTTCTCAAGCAAGAAAGAAATTGTGTATCAGATAATCCAGCAATACCACTTCTAGGAATATGTCCTTGGAAACCCAAAACACCATAAAAAAAGTCTTTTGCATTCTTATGTCCACTGCAGCACTACAGAAAATAGCCAGAATCTGGAAACAGCCAAGTGCCCTAGAACAGGTAATAGTTAAGTCTATACACTTAAGTTAAGTCTATACACTTAAGTTAAGTCTATATACTTCACAACTTTTAGGGAAAAAAAAACGTGATGAAATTTGTTTATTCATGGATAGAAAAGGAAAATATTATATAAGTTAAATGAGTCAGAGGGAGAAGAAGAAATAGAATAACTTCACTCACCTATGGAACATAAGAAAATTAAAGATTGTATGAAAATAATACTAAGAGACAATAGAGATGAGAACCAGGAGGACCAATCTTTGGTCAAAAGATTACCACAAAGATCAGTGAACACAATTAGAGTAGAGAAGGGACTACTATGACAATGATAGTTGGAACTGCTCGTTCTGGATAAGTACTAGGTGTTGAAAGGGGATAAAGTGATAAGCTTGATACTTTTTCATTAATATTATGGCAAACCACAGAGTCAAAAAGGTAATAAGAAAAAAAAGAATAGAGAGATAGCAATAGAGTGAAAGAAAGAGAAAGAAAAAGGTGCCTATCTCAAAGGCAGAGGGGGAGGATGAAAAGGAAACTGTTGACATATTTGGCAGGCAATGTGCTTTGATGAAGAGTGATGTACATACTATGACTAAAGTCAATCATAACAATATTTTAACCACAGTGATAAAGTATTTATAATAAATGATAGCAGGATGAAGTGGTAGTACAATAGTAGAGCATTTTCCTTGCACACAGCTGAATCTGAATTGAGTGAGTTCAATCTGCAGCATCCCATATGGTCCCTCGAGCCAGGAGCAATTTCTGAGTGCAGAGCCAGGAATAACTCCAAAACACCAACAGGATGTAGTCCAAAAATCAAACCAAAAAATGAATAAAAATTATGATAAGTATATATAATGATACTATTCACCCTGATAATCATCTGGGCAAAATCTCTATTCATATATGACATATATACTTCAATTTCCTCAAGGTCAATATCTAGAAACAATTGACCTGAACAAGTACAAATGACTGAATAAAAAACTGTAACATATGTACTATGGTATACTACTACATCTGGGAAAATTTAATAGGCATTTACAAAATATTTTATGTGCATAATTATCTAATACATAATAGTGAACACAAAATTGATTTTAAAATCTTAGATGTTAGACTTGTCTATAAAATGCTTAAGATAATATAAATAAAATGATTTTATTGGCATTCATGGCATGATAGAAATTAGTCTTCAAAGACAAAGTAGGGCAGTAGATACAATAAAATCTTTTTGCAGAACAGAAAATTGTCATCATAAAAATATTCTCTCACTATGCATCTTGGAAGGACATATATTCAAATATGTAAATCACATAATTTTTAACACAAAAGGCCAATGTGATAAAACAGCAGATAGGGTATTTGCCAAACACCTAGTTCAATCTCCATTATCACATATGTCCACCAGCACCACCAGGAGTAATTTATAAGTAGAGAGTCAGGTGTAAATCCTGAGCACTACCAGGTGTGGCCCAAAACCCAAAACCAAATAAAAATTACCCATAAACAATGGAAAGAAGAGATGAATGAAGTTATTAATAAAGATACATATATGACCAACATTTGTAGAAATAAATGTTTTTGAACTAATTATCATGAGAAGCTAGTTAAGAAATGTGTAATGACACTTCACAACAGTTATGAAGGTATAAGGAAAAGCACAATCCTGAGCTTCTGGGTATATAAAGGAAAAATGAATATTCATTCATTGAATGTATACATGTCAGTCAATTTCTTAGCAGATATTTAAGTTTCTGTAGCCTCTTTTGTGGTGGGTAAAGGTGCCACAATGGGAAGAGTTGAGGATTTATTCCTTGCTCTGCATTTGTGGACCATTCCTAGAAGGCCATATTGAATGACTTGAATTGGTAACTCAATAATCTATGTTATGTATTATTTTTCAAAAACTAAGTTGAAAATAGGAACACTTATGTTCATTGCAGTACCACTTTGGCATTGCAATAATGCCAAAACATGTAAGCATCATAGGTTTCCAACTATAGAGTAAATCAGGAACACTACATATCAACCTATAAAGGAAAATAACAAACAATAAGAAAATATGCTTTAGCCTTCAGCTAAAGCACGAATTGAACTAAAATGCATCATGGTAAGTGAAACAGTCAGAGAAAGACAATTACAGGATTAACATTTTTTGATTGCAGCATATTGCTTAGCTGTGGGATTTCTTTCTAAGCTGGAATATTATTTTATCTCGATACATCTGGAATATTTCCTACATCCCTTCTTGTAAAGACATCAGTTTCAGGTCATTTTCTGCATGTATTAATCTGTGCATGGTGAAAATTGTGCCTGATTAGGGAATCCTTAAACAGGTCCCACTTATTTAGTCATATTTGTAATTTAAGATTTTGCTTTTAAATTGTAATATAAAATTGTGAGAAGTTGGCCTTGTTGAAATCTAATAAAATTTATTTTTTGCAGCTATAATGAGTAGCTCAATATTCCAGTTTATGTTTTCTAAAAGATTAAATACTTTAGGTAAATCCTAATCATGATTTGATCTTTTAATATTTATAATTACATTATTTGACTTCCTCATTTATAATTGAATGTTTCCTCATACTCTACCTTAAGTGTGAAAACATGCAACTATTGTAATAATTTTAAAAATAATTACTTAAGGGGCCGGGCGGTGGCGCTGGAAGTAAGGTGCCTGCGCTAACCTAGGACGGACCGTGGTTCGATCCCCCGGTTCCCCATATGGTCCCTCGTGCCTGCCAGGAGCGACTTCTGAGGGAATAGACAGGAGTAACCCCTGAGCGTCACCGGGTGTGGCCCAAAAACCAAAAAAAAAAAAAAAATAAAGATAATACAATTGTTTTCACATAAAGTTCTCTTTTTCTCATTTGTATTTGTTTTATTTTTTGCCAACACAGGCAGTGCACAAGATTATTCCTGGCTTTGCACACAGAAAATTACTCCTGGTAGGTGCAGGGTTACTATTTGGGATGCCTGAGATGGGACCTGCAAGGAAAATATAGTCCATTTGTTATCTTGCTTTCAATTTATTGGTGAGCGCTGTTGTAGCCTTGAAGATTTCGTTAGGCTCAATGTCATAGAGTGTGCTGCCTATGTTTTTCTCTTTGTGTGTGTGTGTGTGTGTGTGTGTGTGTGTGTGTGTGCGTGTTTTAAGTTTCTAGTCTCATATCAAAGTTCTGATACATTTGATTTTACTTTTATGCACTTTTATGCATGATGTTAAACAGAGAGTTGTGTTTACTTTTTTGCATGTAGTTGACTAGTTTTCACAGCACCAATTGTTGAAGAGGCTTTATTTACTCTACATTGTATATCTTGCCTCTTTATCAAAAATTAATTGGCCAAACACTGAATACTGTCAGGCTCAGAATATTCAAGTCAATTCCACTCTTCTGTGGTTCTGTCTTTATTC
>PVKC010030730.1:0-14732 GCA_004027635.1 Crocidura indochinensis
GGGGACCATATGGGGCACCGGGATTCGAACTGATGACCTTTTGCATGAAAGGTAAACACCCCACCTCCATGCTATCTCCCGGGCCCCTAGGTTGGAAGTTTCTTTCATTCAGTAGTCTGAATAAGTCATTCCAATTTTTTCTTGCCTGAATTGTTTCAAATGGAAGATCTGGCTTAATACTTATGGTTTTTCCTTTTCACTTGAGGTTGTGTTTTTCCCTTACTGCATTAGAGTCCATCTCTCTCTTTGTTTTTTTTGTCATTTGGATTATTAAATGCCTTGCTGTTGTTCTGTTAGGGTCTATTTTGTTTGGCACTCTTTTTGCCCCTTGGATTTGTGGGAAAAAAGAAAAACTCTTCCCAAGGTGTGGGAAAGCTCTCTGCTATTATCTCCCTCACTACTTGTTCTTTCCCTTTCCTGTTTTCTTCCCTCTCTGATAATCCTATATTTCGGAGTTTATTTCTTTTGTCTTTGTTCATTAAGTACATTACATTTTCTTCCAATGTTTTGTCTCTTCTTCCTTTTTTTGACTTCTTTATCACTGCTGGCTTGCAATTTGTCTTCAAGTCTTCATCTTTCTGATTCTTCACCTATAAAATTCTACTATTATGGCTTGCTAACATTTTTTTTCTTCAGTTCCATTTGTATGGATTTTCTCATCTTCTTAAAGAGTATTCTTTAAGTTGGTTGAGTTGTTCATTTATAGATTTCTTTTGTTTGTTTGTTTTGTTTTGGGTCCACACTCCATGATGCTCAGGAGTTACTCCTGGCTATGCACTCAGAAATCAATCCTGGCTTGGAGGATTATATGGGATGCCATGGGATGGAACCACAGTCTGTTCTACGCTAGCATGGGCAAGGCAGATGCCTTACACCTTGCACCACTGCTCCAGCACCATTTATAGATTTCTTAATGTTATAGGCTTGCCTTCTTGGTTTCCATTGCTAGATCTTTATGTGTTAATTTTAGGTCCTCATCTATAAGGTTTAGGCATTTGGCTGGACTTGGAAATTTGACAGGATTTTTCTCCCTATCCCCAATTGTAGGTATCTTCCTTATCTTCCTCATTGATCTTTGCATTTAGTGGTTTGGAATGCTAGAGTATCACAGTGTTTGTATGAAAACTGGCTTGAGGTAAATCTTTGTTAGAGGTTATTTTTTAAACTAGCAACGTTATCTAAGTATGATAAAAAAGTATTGCATTCAGGTGGGTTTTGAGCTGTATATATTCTAAGAGAAAGAAGTACTAGATCCAATATGCCAGGAACTCTATGATATAAATTGAAATGACTTTGCTTGTACACAGACCTGACTGGCCCCAGGGTGCAGATGGTCAGCACTGGAACTAGAACCCAGAAGGAGGCTGAAGAAACCATAAAGGCGCCCCTGTTTGCATTTGGTGGGAGAGATTAAAGTTCCCTGTTTCTGCCCAGACACAAACCTGGTCAACTTTAAGAGGCAGACAATCAGCAATGGTGCATGACCCTGGAAGGAAGCTGAGGAAAGGCCTGAATCTCTGTGTTTCTGTGTGAGAAAACAACAACGTGAATATCTTTATTATTGATGGACTGATTCTAAATTGATCACACTCACTTTCCAGCTCCAGAAAAGCACATTTTTCAAAACCAAACAAAACAAAAAAATGGATCTCCAACAGCTATGCCAGCAAGCTTTTTTTTTACCTTTGTCAAAATGCTTCTCTCTTCCCCATTGCCCCCCCCCCCAAAAAAAAGAGGAAGGGAAGGGAAGGAATTTAGGAAGAAGGGAGAAAGAATAAAAAGGAAAGGAGAAGAAAAAAGAGGAAAAGAACAGAAAAGGGAAATGAAAAGAAAAGGAATAGAAAGAAAAGAAGAAAAGGAAAAGGAAAGAAAAGAACAATAAAAGAAAGAAACATCAACAAATGAACTTTTCCACTTGCCTGGCAGCTTCGGGTAAGTGCCAGGGCTGCTTCTCTGCAAGTCTGACCAATGAGACAAAAGACTGGGGAAGGGGCACCGATCAGGTTACAGGAGAGACGACTCCCCTGTCATCTTAGACCTCTGTTACCAAGAGTCTCTGAGCAGCTTGCAAGAGTTTAAGTTTCTAGAGCCTTAGTTCCAAGATGGCAAACTGAGAGAGGCGGCGGAGAAACCCAACCCGAGAGGGTGATGGGAATCCCTCGTCCTGGGGCAATTTGGACAGCGCCCACCAGGGACCCCTGCTCCTCTTTCCTGATGCTCCCCGCCGCTCCCCTGCGTCCTGCTCTCTGGCCTAGCCATGCCCAGCCAGCAGAAGAAAGTCATTTTCTGCACAGCCGGGGCGCTGAGCTTCGTGTGCGCCCTGGGGGTGGTGGCTGCTCTGGGGACCCCGCTGTGGGTCAAAGCCACCTTCTTCTGCAAAACGGGGGCTCTACTGGTCAACGCATCGGGCCAGGAGCTGGACAAGTTCGTAGGCGAGCTGCAGTACGGGCTTTTCCACGGAGAAGGTGTGAGGCACTGTGGCCTGGGGGCCAGACCCTTTCGATTCTCCGGTAAGTCTTGCCCTCCCTCCCCTGTGCAAGGTCCAAAGGTCACTTCAAGGACTCTGGTCCTGTTTCTCGCAAAACCTGGGCCAATCCTCTGAAATAGTCCTGGGTCATCTCCGGCTTTTAAAATTCTGTTTTATCTGACTATTTCACCCTGGCTAGCATCATTAGGATGATAGATGATTTATGAACTTTCTATGCCACAAAACCTTTGGAAAATATAAGTTATGATAGATCTTAAATATTAATATTAGGTTCTTTATAAAGGATAGATACTGGGAGAAATAAAAAGGCTGTAAGAGGTGCTCCTCAAAATTTGGGGGATATTGGGGACTACACCGGCAATGCTTAGAAGCTATTTCTGGCTCTGTGTTGATGGGTTATTCCTGGTGGTGCTAGGAGAGACCAAACTGGAGCATGCAAGGCAAGTGTCTGAACTCCTGTATTGTCTCTCAAGGCCCCTATATTTTGTCCCTTAAACAGAGGATGGGAAATATATTGTCCTGGGTTTTGTCCTCAGCACGCCAAAAAGTAAAAAGTAAAACTTCATTTGTATTTGTTCTTTGGCCACACCCAGCAATGTTCAAGGGTTGCTCCTGGCTCTGTGCTCAGAAATCTGCCTGGTGATGCTTGGCAGACCATATGGGATGCCAGGGATTGAACCTGGGCTGGCAACATAAACTATTATGGCTCTGGCCAAAAATATAAAATACATTTTTTTAAAAGCAGGGATTAGGGATTGGTAAGCCTCTTTAATCAATACAACTTGCATGCACCCTGCCAAGATTTTGACTTTCTATCTTCCTGCTAAGCCCATTCCCTTCCTGCTATCTGATAAACACTATTTCTTCTTTCTGCAACCAATTTGGAATCATCAGGCTATAGAAATTTAAAATGATCAGCTGTGCTAACTGGGAAGGAAATAGATGCCTATTTAGTGTAGAAAATTGTAACTGATTGACCTCCAAATCCTGGAGTGAGTAAAAGACCAATTTTTTTCCTGGTTGCAATTTTTTTGTGAAATGGAAGCATTCTTCACAATATTCATAACCTGTTTATCTTATGAAAATTTAGGAGGGAAATTACCATGTGAATAGGCAACTCATTAAATGAAAATTAATAAGAAGTCATTTGTTATATCTCTCACAACACACATTCAGAAATTATTATTATTTCAAAAGGGCTGGATTGGAGCAATCTTATGAAGGCAGAGCCAGTAAATTACAGCATAAATCACTCTTCAGGAAAGGCAGCTACCAATTGAAGCATTTAAAATGAATTACTATTTTGCTGGGTGTTTGTTTTTATTTTCTCCAGCATAGGTAGAAGACCAAATTAATTGACTTTATTATTAACATATGCAGCATCTAATTAAATTGGGGGGGCTGGTCTATTTATACTTCTGTAACATCCTTTCTTTCTTCATAGTCTGCACACCAACCCTTGGCTCACAGAGATTATTAAGGGATATGAATTTTCATAGGGATCTAAAAAATTCCCAAGAATTACTCTTTGGCTTTCGAGGAATGATCATCATCTTGATTTTGCGTTCATCAAGTGTTGCGGTGGGGAGGAGAGGGTGGAAAGTTGTGTGATTAGCAAACTATGTTTCACAAATGTGGGGCAAGGAATGCATGAAATGATCTCAGCGACAGAGAGGATGTAAAGTTTTGAGATAAATAGGTGCAGGTGGGAGCCTGGACTGTCTCTGGGAGTTTTCTGGGATCTTCACAGGGAAATGGAGAGATGCCTGATTCCCACCAGGGGACCATTTCCAAAAGTTCTGACCATCTTCTGGCCTCAAACCCTGGCTGCCTGCTGAGTCCAGTGTCTATTTGAGCTGATTAAACTACCCTCTGCCCTATTCCTTCAGAAACGAGGATCCCAGGGTTATGTCCCAGGCTGGTCTTGCCTCTGACATTTAAAATCTCAATCTGGGGTTTAAACAAGAGCCCAGAGCAAACATTGTTCCCGTGACCCTCCATGGATTTACCCAACCTAGTGGCAAAAACTGGCTATTGGTTTGCCGGAAGGGACACTCCTCACTCTGAACTGTCCCTGGCATGTTTAGGCTGCATTCTCCAACCAACCCTGCCCTCCTTTTTTGCTTCAGTTTGTGTTTGTCTGTTTGTTCATTTTGTTTGTTTTGGGCTACACCCAGTGGTGCTCAGGGATTACTCCTGGCTCTGTGATCAAGAATTACTTCTGATGGGGAACCATATGGGATGCTGGGATAGAAAGCAAACTGGCTGTGTACAAGGCAAATTATAGCCCACCCATCACCTTTTTTGCAGTGCTGATTGAGTTCTATGGTGGGTATCACCTGGACAACCCAGAGTTACTGAGGGGACCATGAGGTACCAGGGATGGAACTACTATCAGTGGCATGTAAGATCAAGTCTGAAGCCCTGTATGATCTTTCAGTCATCAAACTTATATCTATAAATACCAGTAGAGTTGCCAGACAATATTCTTCTGCATAAGTGAAAAAGTAGCACTTTGGACGTCAAGGAAAGAGTTTGAAGGGCTAGAGCAAACATGTGGGAACTATGGATTCATTTCCAGGTGCCAGGCAGTTCCTCCAAGCACTACCAAGAAAAACCTTTCTTCTGCCAGCAAAGAGCCAGTAGCATCTCATGACATACAAAAATAGCCTCATACCATGATGGAATATGAGGGAAATGTGAATTAATTAAATTAAATTAAATATGAATTAAATTAATCTGAGTTAAATGCATCTAAAGAGTATTTCTATGAATGCTGCAGTGCTTAGGTTAATGCTCCCACATTGAGGGGCCCTCAGGCCACCAGATAACACCAGGTACCCACCCCCTTGCCCCTTCCTCTTCCAGTGCAGCAAAGCATCCTAGGCCATGCCCTCTCACTCAGATGCCACCACTGGTCATGATGTCCCTTTAGTCCAGAACAGCCCTAGGGAGCAAAGTAAATGTAAGAGCAACTTTTCAAGGCAGGAGAAACAGAAAAGGGAATTAATCATCAAAGTCTCAGTCTCACTTCAGACTAGTGTCCTTCCTGTGACACACCTTTGTCAGTTTCTAGGATGTATATTATAGTTCTGTTGCATTACTGAAGGACCATGCTTAATCTTCATTTAGATCAGCATCCACCAAAAAGACTATGATTCAAGCTACACATAGTATGTAAAAAGATTCTAAAAGCTATATGTAAAAGCAATAAAAGGCTGGAGCACACTTACCTTGCACATGTTAAGCCAGGCCCGATCCCCAGCACCCCATAGGATCCTCAGAACCCCGCCAGGAATGATTCCTGAGTGTAGATCCAGGAATAAGGCCTGAACACTACCAGTGTGACCCAAAATCCAAAGACATAATAATTAAATAATAAAAGAAAACAGGTGAAGTTAATGTAATTCAACTTTTCTTTTTCTTGAGAGACCATATCTGGCAGTGCTCAGAGGCTACTGGTGGTTCATTACTGGGGACTGCTTCCAGGATTCCCAGGGGAACTATATACAATGCTGGGGATTGTATATAGACAGACCTGCATGCAAACCCTGTTTTCTCTCTCCTTCTCTCCCTCTTTCTCTCTCCCTCTCTTCTCTCTCTCTCCCTCTTTCTCTTTCCCTCTTTCTTTCCTCTCTCTTCTTGCCCTCTCTCCCTCTCTTTCTGGTCTCTGGCTGGTCCCAGACATTTCTATGAGGCTCACAGCTGTGCTGCTGGACAGTGCAAACTTAAAACGTAGACTCTGAATGCAAAGGGGTGTTCCCTGCTTTAGCTAATACAGCCTTGCTCAAGTCAGTGGCACCTGGACTCTACACACTTTATTTTTATATGTAAGTGGTATAACATGAAGACAGACTCAAGGAGTGAAACAGTTGGGTGACATGGTCAGGCTTATTCCTTTCCACTGTGTCTGACTGGCTACGCTAGTCTCTCTCCTTTAATCCCCGAAGATTGGCTCTGCCTCCTGGCGAAGGTTACTCTGGGAAAAATTCCGCCTCCTCCTTTACTTCCTCCACCTGATTGGTTCATTTTTTTCCCCTCTGCTGGTCAGTGACACACTGTCCAGAGGTCCTGGCATTCCTTCCCAGTGCACATTCATGAACGTTTTATTCATGAAAATGAAGGTCTATTGAGCTTTCCATTCAGCACTATGGCTGAGCTTCCTCCTTCTGCTGCATCACCTGTCAAATTTTAATGATGGTGTTTCAACTCTAAATGCAGCCACTAAGGCAAAAGACTAAAACAAAACCCTGACAGTTTTAAGCTCCTCACATGTGGGTGATCCTCTTTTTGGGTGGCCTGAAATTCTGTGGAACATCATCAAAATCTGATTCCCAGGAATCATATGGTATCAATCAGTCTTGAAGCACCGAGCTCCTCCTTGCCAAGACAGTTCAGTGAGCTGTGAAAAGCATCTGGAATCTACTTTTTAGAAACAAGGAAAGGGAAAGGGAAATACAGCCCCTTATGGATCACAGCTTGCGCTTTTGTCATCCTGTAGAATCTTTTCATTTGGACCCAGAGACTAAACATTTGTTAGAAGCTTCGTGACAAGTTTGCTCATTTCCTATTTCTTTTTTTTTTTCCTTTGGATCACACCCGGCAGTGCTCAAGGGTTACTCCTGGCTCTATGCTCAGAAATTGCTCCTGGCATGCACAGGGGACCATATGGGACTCCGGGATTCTAACTGATGACCTTCTGTATGAAAGACAAACGCCTTACCTCCATGCTATCTCTCCCGTCCTCACTTCCTATTTTTGAGGGGCAGTTTCCTGAGCTCAGGAGGCATGTGACCCAAATTAAGGACAGAATGAGTGAACAAGTGAGTGACTTCTCAGACCTATGTGGGGAAAGAGTCATTTAGTCTCAAGGTCACCTTCATCAAAATCAGAGCTTTCAGGCGCAGACAACTGTCCAGAATGTTTTGGGCACTTGTGGTGGCACCAGGGATTGAACTCCTGATAGTATGCTTGCATGAGTAACTGGGCCATTCCCTGGGGCTCACACAATAATGTTTGCGGTGTCTCTGTATAACTTTTCCTGTTTTCTCTACCTTCCTTTGTGAACCACTTCATGCACTTGAGAATGGATGTGGGAAGGCTACCAGGATACCAGGGCCAGGCAAGAAAACACATGTCTTTCTCACCCAATGGGTAGGGGCCCGCTGCCCAGACTACCTTTACTCACTAGAACAGTCCATCAAGTACAGATTTTTCTCCCTCTTCCTCATTAAAAATAAGTGATCTGGGGGTCAAAGTACAGCAGATAAGTCACTTGTTTTGCACATGGTCAATCACCACAAAATGTCCCCTGAGAACTGCCAGGAGTGATCCCTGAGTGCAGAGCCAAAATGAGCCCTGAGCACAGAGCTTGGAGTAAGCCCTGAGGATAGGCACATGTTGTCCAACCCCTAAATAAAGATCGAGAGTGATTTGTGGGAGCAGGGGATAGATTGGGACCAGGAAGAGAAGGTGGTGGAAAGAGAGGTGGAGGAGGCAGGGGTAGGAGAGGAAGAGAGGAAGCAGCAAGAAGAGGGAACAAAGAGGACTTTGTCTCTAGCCCTGAGGACCTAAGCACTGTGAAGTATATATGGCTCCAGTATGGCTTTGGAAACCCGTAAGAATGGTACCCAGCACTGAACCACTATGCCTGGTTTGCTGAGTATCAGCAAGCATTGGAATAATGTTGAAGCTTGTCCAGGTGATTCCAGTGTGCAATAAAGGCTGAAGGGACAAGTGGGGGACACTGGAAGATGATGAGTCCTTAACTATATATGAAGAGGGTTCCTGGTCAAATGTAAAGTGGGACCTGATTATCTGTTCCTTTCCATTTTTTTTTGTTTTTTTGTTTTTCATGGTGAGTTGATTGGAGCCACACTCAGCATTGCTCAGGGATTACTCAAGGTTTTGTACTGAAGATCACTCTTGGTGGTATTGGGGACCCTGTGGAGTTGGGGATGGGATCCAGGTTGACTGTATGGGTGCAGGTACATTGCCTGGTGCTTGTTCTCCATCCCCTTTGACTCCAATCTTCATGGGGGAAGAATGGTCAACTGAGTTTGCAGAAGACACTGAAATATGGGGCTATGTTCACCAGTGACAGAAGCCTGGAACCCTCCTCATGTGGGCAGGAGGCCATCTTTAGCCCTGCAACTCTTAGTGAGGGAGGCCTAAATCTCAAAATCTCACTGCCTGGAGGGTATCACAGTCCATTTCATTCTTCAAGAGCCCATCAGGATCACCATCAGCACAGAGATACTTCATACCTGGGGAAGTGAGACCAAGCAGGAGGAGAGCAGGTCAGTATGGGGCAGGTGTGAGATAAGGCCTTAGACATCAATCAATTCTGGCCTTATTATCATGCTCACCATCAGGTCTGGGGTAAATGCAAGCTGTGAATATCTGAGCCTCTAGAGAGTTTGTCTAAACTCCTACAACCTAATGATTCCTGGGGGGTTCTGCAATACAACATACTAGTGTGTGTTCAGACCCCTGAGCCTTTAGCTTGATTCTGAGCTGGAAATACATGAAAGGACCCATGCTCCCACCATGATAACAGAAACAAGCCATCTCCTGTAAGCACACACAAGTCATGTCGACTGACATGTGGGAAGGATCCCACATAAATGCCTCACCTAAGCCTCTGGAGCATCCAGGGATTTCATTCTTTTCCCTGCCTTTTTACAGAAAAGGACACAGGCAAACAGGCCCAGTGGAAGATTCTCTTAAGCCCCACCGCCCCACCTGCCAACACATCTCTTCATTTGACACTCATGATTTGGGCTGTAATTAGGAATCTGAGCTCCCAAGACCAAGCTGCCTGTGACAGTCTAGGGTACTTCTTGCTTCAAGACATGCAGGACAAAGGATGTAGTTCAGCAGAAATCAGTGGCAAGATAAAAGGAGTAAAAAAAAAACTTGGGGGATAGAATGGAACAGAAGAACCCAGCAGAGAGAAATACAATAAATTTTCAGGCAAATGAAATGAAAGCCATACTTTTAGAGATATCAAATAAAACCTGGATTCATGGTGAGCAATAAAGCACCCGCCTTCACAGTTAGTAAAAACAAACCATGTCTCTTAACTTGTATCACCTCTGATGTTCTGCTGAAAGCAACACAAACATGGCACAAAGACATGGGCTCCATGGGACTTCCTGAGAGTCCGGTAGTGCAATGGGTGCCTCTGATGTGCCTCCTGGTCTTGCACTGAACCAGAGCCAGGTCATTCCCAGGATGCAGACATGGTCCAATGGTGTCAACTGTGGTCATAGAGATCAAGACTACTGGCCCCCTGCAGAGGCCACTGACTTCTCTGCTCAGAGCCCGGCAGTTTGCACATAAAGTCAAGGGGCACCAACCGTATCTTCCACCTAAGTCCAAGGGGCCCCAGTGAGCAAGAGCTAGGCATCAAAGCTTGGAAACCACTTAAGACCTTCACCATCATGACTCAGGCTCACAGAATAGTGAGAAAGACAAATAAACCTCTGGGCAGGCCAGGGAAGGTAGAAAAATTTCTGAGGCTGTAGAGTGAAATGCTTCCTGTTTTGAAAGACTTCTCTGAAGTAGGGATACAGAGACACATATTCTCATTTAATCTTGACACAGAACACAATGATTGGATGAAAACTAATAATGGACATGAGTTGGTACCAGAAATACCAGCAACTGGGGCCAGAGCAGTGGCACAGCAGGAGGGCATTTGCCTTGTGCGCGGCAGACCCAGGACAAACCATGGTTGGACCCCTGTTTTCCCATATGGTCCCCCAAGCCAGGAGCAATTTCGGAGTGCAGAGCCAGGAGTAACCCTGAGCATCACTACGTGTGGCCCCAAAACCAATCCCCCCCAAATAAATAAATATCATCAACTAAGAAGATAGTACAGTGGGTAGAAAGGGCATTTGATTTGCACACAGCTGACGCCGGTTCAATTCCCAGCACCCCATATAGTCCCCTAAAGTCCACCAGGAGTGAACCCTGAGTACCTCCAGGAGTGGCACAAAGCAAAACAAAAAAGTAAAAGAAATACCACAAACTAAACAGAAGGAATATTCCAAAGAACTGGCTTGCATGTCTGTGGAAGATCCCTGGGGTCCCTGTGTCAGGAACAAATGGAGACTTCCATGACCCCAAAGTGGACAGGAGTCAGATTTGCATCATGCTTACTCTCTGTTCTAAAGATTCTGGGATTGTAACTGAGAGTCCCACTTCTAGTGCAAAATAACTTCACCATGTATTAGCACACTTTCAGAACGGCTATAAATGGTACAAAATATAAACAGAAAACTGCCACAGTTCTCAGAGCACACAGAAGTGAAGGGTTCTGGAAGGACATTCTGAAAATATCAAAGTGGATAAAGTACAGAGACAGGATCACAGATTTCCTGTTTTCTATTTGTGTGTGTGTGGGGGGGTCCATAATCTATAGTACTTAGGAGAGAGAAATAGATGGTGCTGGACAGAGCAGGTAGGCAACAGAGATGAGCGGGAGGACAAGTGCCACATGAGATGGCAGCCAGAGGGGGTGCTGAGGATGAGGCAGGGGATTCTACAACAGGAAATGGGCCTTTATTAATATGTCAGTTTTACTTGAGGGGAGGTATATCCCTGTACTCGAAATAATGATGTAGTTAATTCCAAAGTGGAATATGACTGGCCACAGTACTGAACATGGACCAGCATAGGCTAAAGCACTGTCCTGACAGTCTGGAACTTCTACTGTCTTTGAAAATGATGATCTGGGGCCGAAGAGATAGCATGGAGGTAAGGCATTTGCCTTGCATCCAAAAGGACGGTGGTTCAAAACCCGGCATCCTAAATGGTCCCCCGAGTCTGCCAGGAGCGATTTCTGAGTGTAGAACAAGGAGTAACCCCTGAGCACTGCCGGGTGTGACCCAAAAACCAAAAAAAAATTATAATCTGTCATTAAGAGCAGAAATGGGAGGGCAACAGAACTAGGACAGGGGTTAAAGCATCTCATTTGGTCCTGAGCTCCATCAGGAGTGATTCCTGAGTGTTGAGCCAGGAGTAAACCCTAAGCACCAGATGTGGCCCCCAAACAAACAAACCAAAAACAAATAAACAAAAAAAACCCAAAAATAATTCATTTTAGGTATAAAGGTCTTGGACATTATTTTCTTCTTGTGCCAAGCATTATTTCAATGAAGCTTCAGCACATGTGCTCAGTCACTGGCTCCTGTGTCTTTCAGCTCATGCATAGCAGCGAGTCACTTCCACCATAATCCATAATCCAGAAAGCTGAGGAGAGTGTTGAATTATAACTTCACTACTGGGGCCTGAGAGATAGCATGGAAGTAAGGCATTTGCCTTTCATGCAGAAGAATGGTAGTTCAAATCCCAGCATCCCATATGGTCCCCTGAGCCTGCCAGAAGCAATTTCTGAGCGTAGAGCCAGGAGAAACCCCAGAGTGCTGCCTGGTGTGACCCAAAAACAAACAAACAAAATACTTACATACATACATATATATGCACTAACACTGCACCATCCCCTGAGCACCACTGGAAGTAGTCCCCAAGTATTATGAATTATGGACCACACATACACAAAAAAAAATAGAAAACAGGAAATCTGTGATCCTGTCTCTGTACTTTATCCACTTTGATATTTTCAGAATTCCATATTACACAACCTTTACATCTGATAAGTTTTCATTAGCAGAATACATTTTATATTCAGCTATGTTATTGTTGCTTTCCAGTGATTTTCCCTTTTGCTAATAAATTGCCTTTTATTGTTGCCATGCACCACAGTCTGTCCATTTACCTTTACATGGACAGGATGGATATTTTAGTTGCTTCCAGTTTTCTGACAAAGACCAAGTAAGTCACCATAAACATCTACAGATTTCTGCGTGCTGGTGTTTCGTAGTCTGTTAAGCAAGCTTTGAGGGATTGACAAGGAATATGTGAAATAGGAAGGAAGGAAGGAAGGAAGGAAGGAAGGAAGGAAGGAAGGAAGGAAGGAAGGAAGGAAGGAAGGAAGGAAGGAAGGAAGGAAGGAAAGAGGAGGAAGGGAGGAGGGAGGGAGAGAGGAAAGGAGGGAGGGAGAGAAGAACTTGAATCTTGCTGGACACAAAAAGTCAAAATGAATGAATCATAGATTTAGATATAAACTTAAAACCTAATCAAAGTAACTCCCAGATGGAAAAAAAATGGAGAAAGTATTTGTGACTCTGCACTGACATAGTCTCCTAAAATGAGACATCAGAAACAGGAAATATAAAAGAAAAAAAAAAACTGATCAACCAGACTTCACAAACGTAATAACTACTCTTCAAAAGACACTGAAAATTTGAAAAGAGAAGCCACAAGGTTGGAGAAAATTGTTGAAAATTACTGCTCTGATAAATGGTTTGCATCCAGCCTGAATGAAGAATTCCAGGGTTCAGAGTAACTGTGCAGCAGCCTAAAGCACCTTCCCTACAAATGACTGCAAGTGTCTGGACAAGAGGTCAATGCCTGCTGCCCCATGTGTGCAGAGCACGAACCTGCAAGCTCCACTGTCTGCAGACTCTGGAGCTCCTAGAAATTTCCAGGTGCACTGTGGCCATGTCAGTGTGCACATTGAAAAAGGTGTGAAACACCCATCAAGAAACAAAGAAATGAAAAATTCTAAATAAACTACTACTGCTATTACTACAACTCCTACTAATAGTAATAATGTTTTGTAGGTATGAGCTCTGGGTTTTATCCCTGGCACCAATAGGAGAAAATAAAAGGCATGTTTGTTTCTAAATTATATTGTGGGGGCCCAATATAGGGCTTAGTGACAAAAAAGCATGCCTGCAATTGTGAAGCTGTGATTTTAACCCTGGAACCGCTCATACGTGCCGAGCATGGTCTCAGCACATCTGTCTATGATTCAGTCACAGCAACAGTGCACCAGCCCTGAGAGAATACGCATGAGCAACACAGCACTCCCTGGATGTCTGTGAGTGCCAGTCACATGTTCCAGCCCCAGCAATCCCCACAGCTAGAGAGCACAGGACCTGGTAAGCACCACAACCAGAAGTGTGTCTGAAGTATGGGAACTACAGCAGCAATGATGAAATCGGAAGGGGGAGATGATTTTTTGAAACATCCTCTGGAACATCTGATGTTCGATATTACAGGGTAGAGTTTCCCTTGCACACAGCCAAGCTGGGCTCAATTCTCAGCATGCCCTAGCATCGCCAGGAATGCAGAGCCAGGAGTAAACCATGAGCACTAGTTTTTAAGGTGTGGCCTTAAAACAAACAGACAAACAAAATCTTGTAAAAAAGATAGATACTTTACCAGGAAAAAAAAAATATAAACATATATATGCACTCATACTGACAATACAAAGATACTCAACATCGGGGCCCGGGAGATAGCATGGAGGTAAGGCGTTTGCCTTTCATGCAAAAGGTCATCGGTTCGAATCCCGGTGCCCCATATGGTCTCCCGTGCCTGCCAGGAGCAATTTCTGAGCATGGAGCCAGGAGTAACCCCTGAGCACTGCCGGGTGTGACCCAAAAAGCCAAAAAAAAAAAAAAAAAAGATACTCAACATCATTTGTTGATTGGAAAATGCAAATTAAAACTGCATGGAGGGGATAAAATTAAAAAATAAAAACCTGCAGTGAGACACACTGCACACCTATCAGGGGACTGGTTCCAAACAGCTTGACCAAGGACAAGCCAGAATGCAGAACAGCTGTGATCGCATCCGTGCTTGCAGAGGGTGAAGGGGATTCGGAGCACACCTGGTTGCGTCTGAGCACCCCTTGCAGGGTCTGAGATGTGACTCCACCAACAACTGGCTATAGGCAGGCTGATGATCAGGGGGTTATAGGCCATGTTGTGAACAATGGGGCTGTCACAACACACAGAGTTGGACTCCAGAAAGGGGGGTGTTTCACTGTAATAATTTCTCAAACCCAGAGGGAACACAGGGCAAGGCAGAAAACTGTAGGGTCAAAAGGGTATGAGCTCTGCATTTGCAGTCACAATCTGAACCCTGACACTGCCCGACCCCCACTCTATGCACTACCAGGTCAGTTCTGTGCCCCTCCCCTTCCTCTGTACTATTGGGGCTGAGCAGATAGATTGACATTCTCAGGCCCTAGTGAGGCCCATCCAGCCATCCTGTTTGGCAAGTAGTACTGGGATTGGCCTGGAGCCCCAGGACAGATTGGGAGGCCTCCCCCCCCCACCCCCCGCCCAACACACACTCCTCCAGCCCCCAACAAAATAATGAAGGA
>PVKC010030731.1:0-14738 GCA_004027635.1 Crocidura indochinensis
GAATATTCAGGGCTTTCTCCAAGCTCTGCATTCAGGGATTCCTCCTGGCTGGTTCATGGTTCATGGACCAAACCTGGGTCAGCCATATGCAAGGCAAACATTCATTCTATCCACTAGACTATCTCTGTGGTCCAATCCTAGACTCTTGCTCCCCAATAGTATATGTGTTTTCCCAAAGGGGAGCCATGCTGAGAGATAGCCCCCTGTCCCCAGTTACCATGGCAAGGCCCTCTCCGGCCCCCATCTCCCCAGAGCCAATGTGCGTCAGGTGCACAAAATTCATCGGTTCTCCGATCATGGTCCGGTCGATCCGTCTCCTCTTCTTCTTCTGCGTGGACAAAAGAGAATGTTAGGCTGAATCCCCTTCTGCCAGGCCCAGAGGAAAGGAAAGGGCCATTAAAGGCAGCACTGATGGCCCCAAGGGAGAGCATGACATTCTGAGTGGGAAATCACTAGGCTGGGGGAAAGGCTGAACAACCCACAGAAGGCCAGCCGGAGAGGAAGAGCAGTGGCATAGAGAGGGGAGAGAGGACAAAGGTCACTCAGAGTCTCCTTGCCATGAGGAAATAATGGGAAGTGGATGGGCATCAAGCTCCGCCCACCGCATCTCCCAACTCAGAAAGGCCAAGACTAGGCAGGGATAGCCAGGACCGATCGCTCCTTCCATCACCCCACTCAGAAACACCGCACCCCATTCCTTTCCCAAGAGAAGGGGCTCGAGAAGAGCCTTTTGAGAGGACAGGCACAAAGGTGTGTCTCATTTTTTTTTTTATTATTTAGTTTGGGTCACACTTGGTGGTGCTCAGGGGGGTTACTCCTGGCTCTGTAGTCAGAAATCGCTCCTGGCAGGCTTGGGGGACCATATGGGATGCTGGGATTTGAACCACTGTCAGTCCTAGATCGTCTGCATGTAAGGCAAATGCCCTACCGCTATACTATCTCTCTGGCCCCAGAAGGTGTGTTCCCTCATCACAGTATCTGGTAACTGATTTCTGGGTGCTGTCGGGAGGAAGGACTCACCGGCTGGGGTTTCTCCACCACACAGCATCCTAGTTTGTGCCAGAATTCACTCATGTTCCCTGATGGTTCCAGTTTCACTCTGGTGCTGGAGGGCCCCCGGGGGCTCTAGCTCTGGTTCTTTGGATGCCCCCTCCTTGGTTGCTCTGGGGGTAGCCACACCCAGGTTCTCTCAGTTGATCGGATGGTGAGAAAGTGGAATCCGGGTCTGAGTAATCCAGAGCTGTTCCTCAAACCCAGACACGGGAAGGGCCAGAAGGAGGCGGGCCGTGGGGTGTGTGGGTGATTCTCCCTTCTCAGGCCTGGAGAACTGCATGAACATGTAGGAAAGAGACAGAAAAGTTAATGAACCCCTTCATGTGTCTCGCCTCCACACTCTTCCTTGATGGACCAAATCCTTCACACACCCCATCATCTCTCCAAACATGAGAAATTCATAGTCAGACTTGAGTTATTATTTCTTTTTTTTCTTCTTTGGTTTTTGGGTCACACTTGGAGGCACTCAGGGGTTACTCCTGGCTCTGCTCTCAGAAATGGCTCCTGGCAGGCTCGGGGGACCATAGGGGATGCTGGGAACCGAACTGGAGTCTGTCTGGGGTTGGCAGCATGCAAGGCAAATGGTCCACCGCTATGCTATTGCTCCAGACCCCTCATTTTGAAATTTTATTTACTTATTTATTTGTGGATTTTGGGTCATACTGGCAGCGCTCAGGGGTTCCTCCTGGCTCTACGCTCAGAAATCACTCCTGGCAGGCTCATGGGACCATATTGGATGCCGAAATTCGAACCACCAACCTTCTGCATGCAATACAAATGCCCTACCTCCATGCTATCTCTCCAGCCCCATTTATTTATTTATATTTTTTTGGTTTTTGAGCCACACCCAGTGATGCTCAGGGGTTACTCCTGGCTATTCGCTCAGAAGTCACTCCTGGCAGACACGGGGGACCATATGAGGAACCAGGGGATAGAACCGTGGTCCGTCCTAGGTTAGCACAGGCACCTTTACCTCCAGCGCCTTTTATTTTATTTAATTTTAAACAGTTTATTTATTGATTTATTGATTGATTGGTTTTTGGGGACTACCTGAAGATGCTTAGGGGTTACACCTGGCTCTGTGCTCAGAAATCACTCCTGGTAGCCTCGGGGGATCATATGGGATGCAGGGAATCGAACTGGAATCTGTCCGGGGTTAACTGTGTGCAAGGCAAATGCCTTACCGCTGTGCTATCACTCTGGCCCCAATCAGACTTGTTTTGTTTTGGGTGGGGGGCACAGGGTAGTGCTTGGGACTTAACTCCTGTGGGACTCTGGGGATTACAGGGGATACCAGGGATCAAAGTGGGTCTGCTCTGTGCAAGCTCTCTGTACTATGGCTCTGCACCCCTCACACTGGGACCCTTCCCAAGTAAAGAATGAAGCAGCTGCCATTGCTGGGGTGGGAGAGGAAAGAGCTGTTGAGAATTTAGGAATAGAAGGACAGATAAGAGGCTGGAGCTGTGGCGCAAGCAGTAGGGCGTTTGCCTTACTCGCTCTAACCTAGGACTGACCGAGGTTAGATCTTCCGGTGTCCCATCTGGTTCCCCAAGCCAAGAGCGATTTCTGAGCGCATAGCCAGAAGTAACCCCTGAGTATCACCAGGTGTAGCCCAAAAACAAACAAACAAACAAACAAACAATAAAAAAAAGGACAGAGGAGAAATGAGTGTAATGACAAGTGCTAGAGCCCCACCTCCTCTCTCTGTTGGGACTCGGAGCTCTGAAGAGGAAACAGTGGTTTTGGGGTTCTCAAAAACAAGTCCTGGGCTCTGCCCCTCCCATTTTTCTTACCTTCCCCAAAACACTTCTATTTTAAGACCCAGAGAAGCCTTCGAAGTCTGAGCTCTTGGGGAGCAGGAAAGTCAGCGCCCTCCTACTGCACAACCCTCTAGCTTCCCTCGGAAAAACAGGCAGTCCCTTCCAGAAGTCATTAGTGGCACCTTTTGTGCTTCGACCTTGCCGGCTTCCTGTCATCTGCCCTTTCTCTAAACAAGGCTAGGCCCTGGGGTGTGAGTTCAGTTCATGCACACAGGTAACATCTGCCTGTGTGGCTGCATAGGTCATCTGGACACGGGCTAGACAGATCTCTGGTGTCCATGAGAAATCTTTTTCCTGCTTCCCCACGCCCCTTCACACATCCCACCCTGTTTGGTTTTGGGTGGGGGGGGGGGCACAGGGCAGTGCTCAAGACTTACTCCTGGGGGACTCTGGGCATCATAAGGGATACCAGGGATCGAAATTGGGCCTGCTCTGTGCACGCCTGATACTGGGACCCTTCCAAGGGAAAGAACCGAGTTGAAAGGGCGAAGCGGCTCCATTGCTGGGGTGGAAGAGGGTAGAGATGCTCATTTCTGCTTTCCACCTACCCCCAGGCCAGATCCTCCAACCTAAAGCTCGAGGATTTTCCTTTCCTCCTCCCTCCCCACCTGCCAAACTCCTTCAACAACCACAGAACTTTCTCAGGGCAGTGAAGTCCCAAAAGTCCTTCCTTCCCCTTTTCACCACTGACAGCCAGAGCTGGCTACAACTGAATTTCCTCCGCCACAACACTTTCCCCCTCGGCCTGAAGACATGGGAACCAGGGCAGGCTACAGTACAGTGGGCAGGGCGCTTGCACGCACGCACACAGCCGCAGCCGACCTGGGGCTTGATCCCTCTCACCACATGTGGCCCCCTGATCCCCAAGTGCAGAGTCCTGAGCGCTGCCAGTTCCAAAACAAAAACAACCAAAATATGAATAATTCCAAAGCTCTAAAGAAAAAGGCGGGCATCTCACGAGGGAGAGGGATTTAAGCATGAAGAAGGAAGCTGCCTTTGCAACACCCTAGACCAGTGGAATTAAGAACTGAGAGGTGGGGGCTGGAACCACAGCAATAGCAGTAGGGCATTTGCCTTGCACGTAGTGGACCCAGGTTCGATTCCCAACATCCCATATGGTCCCCTGAGCCTACCAGGAGCGATTTCTGAGCACAGAGCCAGGAGGAACCCTCGAGTGCCAACAGGTGTGGCTCAAAACCAAAAAAGAAAGAGAAAAAGAACTGAGAGGTGCCTGCAAACTGCCTTGAGACAGCTTCTAGGGGAGGAGCCGTGGCCTGGTGGCAGTCAGCACACAGCTGGCAAGGATGCAGCTGGCCTAAGTGGCCAAGTCAGTGGCAGTGCCACAGTAGTCTAGTCTAGTGGGCTGCTGGGGAGGCCGAAGAGGGGTTGGGAGGGGAGAGATGAAAACAATGAAGAATCAGAGGAAACCCCCAAGAGCAGCAGAGGTCCGGCCCTGGGCCCAGAGCTGAGCGGCCTGGCCGGTGGGGGGCTGTGGGTGGTGGCCGTAGTCCGGCGGAGGAAACAAGCGGAGTTCTGTTCCCTTCCCAGAGTCTGGCCAGGGCTGGGCAGACGGAGCGGAGCGTGTGAGTGGACTTGGCATGCAGTGGCCGGTGACGAGAAGTGACCAGGAAATTCCAGCGCAGGGACATAAAGAAAGCATCAGGGTTGCCGGAGGGAGGGAGGGAGTGTGGTGGGGGAGTGTGAAGCCTGGACAGGGGGCAGGCGACAGAGGGCAGGGGAAAGGGGGTGCAGAGGCGGAGATCAAGGCCAGGAAAGGAAGTCAAGTCGGGGTGACTGACTGACCCTTGGCTTTCAAATAAACAGAGGCCCAGAGGAGAGAGAGAGAGAGTGGAAGAGAGCAAGCTGGTTAGTTGAGTCAGCCCAGGGGGGGTCCTTTCACCCCTAGAGGGACAGGGAAAGAAGGGTTGGGACAGCACAGGACAACAAAGCAAAGCAAAGGGGAGTCCCCCGACACAGTCTGATCTCGGGTTCGAGCCCAGCTGCTCCTGGCCCAGACATGGCCCTGACCTGACACTCAAGGTCCCAAGAGGCGTCTGGGGGAAGGAAGGAAAGGAAGCAAGGCCGGGTGGCGGCCACCAAGGTCACTCGGGGCCTGGGCCACGCACAATACGGCCACGAGAACCCAGGGCTGGGTCTGGAGGTGCTTCCCGGCCTATTGGGGCCCAAACCGGTCCGCCCGGAGAGACAGGCCTCTGCAGGCCGCAGCTGGCAGGGAAGGGAAAGGAGAGAAGGGATGGGAGGAGAGGAAGGGGATGGGCCCGGGCACCCCAGACCTGAACCAGGGCCCGCCTGGTGCTGCTAGGGAGGGTCTGGCTGGGCCTGGGTCCCCTGGTCCCCTGGGGGGGACGATCAGAGTTCCAGAACCCCGCCAGCTGCAGTCCCCAACCTGGGGTGGCCCTCCTGTCCCCTCCAGGCCTCCCTGGACACCCACCCAGTGCAGAGGGCCAGCCCTGGCCAGTCCCCCAGACTCACCCACTCTGCTGCCCTGGGCCTCCTGGGCTCTGGGGCTCTGGGTCGGTCGGTTCCGACGGGCCTGGGGCTCCGATCAGGACCTCCCAGCCGGTTCTAGGCTGCGGGACCCAGTCAGGCCTGGGCCAGGGCGGGGCTGGGCGGGCGGAAGAGGCCGGGGCAGGGCGGGGCGAGGGGCGCTGCGTCTCCGGCTGGCCGTTGGGCAATGGGCGAGCCAGGGTGGGGGATCCCCTCTTCACCCTAGGGGCACCCCAATCCCTCTGCACGACTGGATTGTGCAGCCAAAGCTTTCCCAGGCCTTCCTAGCTCAGACTCTGCCCCTCTTGGAGTCGGTTTAGATTTATAAACGCGCCCCCCAAATGTTGGGGTACTCTCCCCCACAGTGCTCAGGGCTCACCCCTGGCTCCGCACTCAGCGATTGATCGTGTTCTGGACCCCGGCTGGACCACTTGCAGGGCTAGCACACAAGCAAGCATCCTCCCCTGCTGTACTAGAATCAAATTGAGGGGGTCCCAATTTGGGGGTCCGGGGAAGGAGCCTTGAATAGGTGTGATTGCATTTTTTAAAATTTAATTTGATTTGATTTTCTGTGACGTCCCTGATCTTTTCCTTACACTGAGACCCGTATTTGAGGAGTTGGCCTCAAGCACTGGGTTTGAGGGGTTTCCCCCCCCCCCTCTGAGCCAAGCCCTGCACCCCTTGCTCCTCCTTCCCGCCTGTGCTCCAGCCTATCCTTTGAATGAGCAAGCTGGGCCGGGAGGGGCCGAACCCGCCCCCCGAGGAGGGGCTGCATTGCAGGGGGAGCCCAGCCGAGCAGAACTAGGAGAGCAGACAAAGCCGAGGACACCCCAAGCAGCCCCACGCGTGTCTGGAGCACCCTAAGCCTTCCTTAAGGACAGGTACAGCCAGCCCCCCAGGGGACAGGGCTGAGGAGCCACAGCCGGGTGGGGAGGACGGTGGGGACCATCCCCGGGAGCAGGGACAGCGCCCTGAACAATGGTGCTTGGGGCCTCTTGCTCACCCCTCTGCTCACATTGTTCTTGTGCACATATTTCTGGCACACATGGGGGTACAGGCAGAATGTCTGAGCATGCACCTCCTTGACTGCAAGTATGCAATTTGCCTGGGATGCACGCAACGTCCTGGCTATTCCTTCCTCTTCTGTCTTGAACCCTGCCCAGTCACGCCATCATTTATTTGTTCGTGTTTTTGCACTGATCTTGGGTCTTGGCTGTATGACTTTCCTGGCCTTTATTCCCCCAATATATACATAAGAATATTGGCATTCCTCTCCCCTCTTCCCCATAGATGCTTATTACCTTCATCCCCAAATTTATTTCTTTCTGGAGGAAGGAATCAGATGGGAAGGAATGACATCTCTGAACTTTTTTGGAATGAGCCCCCATCTCGAAGAAAGGGGCAGCTGGTGGTGGGCGGTGGAAGCGGCCTGATCCCATCTTGAAAAGGGATTTACACCTGCGAGAAGGTTTGAGAAACGAAATGCTGATTAAAGTAGGTGGGGAAAAACTGGGTGATGAGAAAAATCCCAGCCCAGAAGGGGGCACTGAGAAGGAGCCGGTAGAGCTCCGCCATCCCCTTCTCTCTGACAGCAAGCATGACACAGCAAGGTCCTCCGGGGTAGGCCCGGGGCTCCCGTTATGTTGCTGATGGGGTAAGAGAGATGTTTGGAGACAGCTAGGCTTGAAAACTGTGTGTGATTGAAAATGAAGCCCGGCATAATCCATGCCAGTGAAAGATGTAGAGAGAGGGAAGAGCTGACTGCGAACGGGAGCCATTCTTGCACAATTGAAATTCGTTTTCTTCCTTGGCACCAGAGAGATTAGCTCAAAGGCTGGAGTAAGGCATGGTGCCTGGGGAAGGCCCAGGTTTGATTTCTTCTCCCTTACTGTCCCTGGCATGGCCAAGAGGAAACCCTAAGCAGCTGGGAGTAGCCCCTGAGCACCACTTGGTAAAACCCCAAAAGAACAATAAGATGTAAGATGTTCACTACTAATATGAAGAATAATTTAGCTTCAGTTTTCTGTAGAGTCAGTATTCATTTTTTTTTTTGGAAGTAAAAGCAGGTTTTTATTTGAAGGTACTGGGGAAGGGGAAGGAGAGGTTAAGAAAGGGAGAGAGAAGAGAGAGAGAGAGGAGAGAAGAGAGAGAAGAGAGGAGAGAGAGAGAGAGAGAGAGAGAGAGAGAGAGAGAAAGAGAATGTGAGATTCTCCAAAGGTGGAGGGAGCCCCAGTGCACACAACCCAGCTTGAAAGTAGGTGGGGGCCATGTGCCAGTATAAGTATTCATATTTTTTGTTCCTTTGTTTTTGGGCCACACCCAGTGACACTCAGAAATCGCTCCTGGCTTGGGGGACCATATGGGATGCCGGGGATTGAACCCAGGTCTGTCCTGGGTCAGCTATATGCAAGGCAAATGCCCTACCACTGCTTTAGCATTCTTGATTTTTAAATGTAACATGCTTCTCGTACGGGTAACTTTCTAAACTGCAATAATTGACTCTCATTTGTGTGTCCCATTTTGGGGAGAAGAGGTGGGAGGGAGGGACAGATCCAGCAGTGCTCTGGGGCTCCTCCAAGCTCTGTACTCAGAAGTCACTCACAGAGATGCTGGGTTGTGGGGACCAGGCCTAGGCAGGGATTAATTCCAGCTCTCAATTCACCTCTTTTACATCAATGGCAGGGCCATTAGGCTCTTTAAATGAATATTTCCATGATATTTCTTCTAGTTTCTTTGATTGCAAGAGAAGGTCCGCCCAGACCTGATCTTTGAGCAGTTTGTGTGTGTTACTCTGCTTGTGAAAAGTCAGTAGGCCAAAGGGCAGTTTCCCTTTCTTAGATTCTAGCTCTTTACATCTTCCTTTGACATTTCTCCTTTCAGATCAAGGGACCTAACTCATATACTATCAGAAACTAAGAATACCAATAAGGCTTAAAACTATAGATAGGGGATTATATAGAATTGCTATAAGCAACTTCTATGGATAAGACTTCATAAGAGGATGAGGAATTGGGAGATCTGGGCACTATCCAAACGAACTGGCAGGTTTCATAATTCTCTAGATCATTTCTAAAGTGCTAGGTACTTTAAAAAAAAATTATATCTCTCCAAGATTGTTCTTTAAGAGAAAAAAAAAGCCTTTATGTTACCAGCATTTGCTCAAGAGGTGTCTAAGACATATGGAATATAAAAACCAGCAAGCAGGGCCCGGGAGATAGCATGGAGGTAAGGCGTCTACCTTTCATGCAAAAGGTCATCGGTTCGAATCCCGGGGCCCCATATGGTCTCCCGTGCCTGCCAGGGGCAATTTCTGAGCATGGAGCCAGGAGTAACCCCTGAGCACTGCCGGGTGTGACCCAAAAACCAAAAACAAACAAAAAAAAACAAAAACAAAAAAACAGCAAGGTACGCAAACAGTAATTAAAAAAAAAAAAATAACCTGCCTGCAGAATTCTGTAACGATTTGTTCTTAGGATTTCTTTAGTCCCAGACCTCAAGGGGCTGGCTAGTTATGTGCGTGGTACATGACCTTTTCTGAGCTCTTTTTCCTCTGTGCATCTGTCCCTGCCAATTGCCTAGACATGGTGTCAGAATGAGTATCATTGGATGATGACTTCACCTTTTAACACGCTTCCTACCCTATTTCAGTGCTCACGTCATTCTTTTAAGCAGCTTCTCTGCTGAATAATGCTTAGTTCCCAAGGTTTATTTTGAAATAGGAACCTGAAGGAAAACAGACCAACTCAGAGGACTGGAGCAATAGCACAGCCTTGCACAAGGCCAACCCCGGACGGACCCTGGTTTGATTCCCCAAATCCTCTATGGTCTCTCAAGCCTGCCAAGAGTGATTCCTGAGCACAGAGCCAGACATAACCCCCGAGCGTAACTGATCGTAACCCAACAACCCCCAATAAAAAAGGCCAACTCAGAACTTCCTTCTGAACATGAAAAATATCCTTCTCTACCCACTTGCCATTTATACACACATAAACCCTCCCAAGTAGTATGGTATACATAGTAGTATATCAAAGCACTAAAAACAAGGGTTTTAGGTCTTAGAGGCATTTCACATTCAGTGGGCATCATGATATCTCCACTGCACTGATCATATCTGACTGACATATTAATGCTTATTGGCCTTATTAATCTTTATTAAAGTTTTATAGCTGCCCTTTGGGATTCTCAAGACCTGGCATGAGCCAAGAACATGTGTGGGAGGAAAACCTTTGAAACTAAGGTTCTACTTTTTTCGAGCACTGGAATATTATCCCGTGGGAATATTTCAATAAATACTCTTTTGAGGGACACACCGTGCTCTGCTCTGCTCAGAAGTTACTCCTGGCTCTGCACTTTTGGCTCAGAAAGATGTTCTGTACATCAAGGTGTGGTCAGGGTAGACTGTGACAGTAACAGAAGTGGTTGTTCAGGTATGGAAAATTGAGCCAGAGAGATAGCACAGCAGTAGGGCATTTGCCTTGCATGCGGCCAACCCAGGAGGGGCCCGGTTCGATTCTCGATTCTCAGCATCCCATATGGTCCCCCAGCCAGCATGGGGCGATTTCTGAGGACAGAGCCAGGAGTAACCCCTGAGCACTGCTGGGTGTGGCCCCCAAAACAATTAATAAAAAGTTAAAAAAAATAAAGTATGGAAAATTATGGAATTTGGTTAAGTATAACAAAGAGGGGATAGAGGTTAAGACACTGAGGCCAATTCTACCCCCAGCACCACATGAAATACCCAGAACTGGCATAGATTCCTGAACACAGAGCTGGGAGTAAACCCCAAGCACATCCAATTGTGTCTTTATGCCCCCCCCAAAAAAATCCAAAAAAAAACCCCCAAACCCAAAACCTCCTTTCAACTTAAACTTTCCTTTCCTTACCTGAAATGCAATGTCCATTTGCTCTCATTCATATCAAGTATCTCCTAACACTGTCATTAGAGAAAAGAGAGAGAGCCTTTGCATATTGTGTAGCCCTCCCTTCCGCCAGGGAAAAAAAGGGAGGCTATCCCAAGATGTGGGGAAGAGGAGGGGGAGAACAAAACATGGAAATTAAAAAAAAACTTAGAAAATGGTAAGTGATAGGTCTGGAGAGATAGTACAGCAATGGGGCATTTGCCTGGCATGCTGCTGACCTGGGAAGGAACTGGTTCAATTCCTGGCATCCCAGCCTGCCAGGGGCAGTTCCTGAGTGCAGAGCCATGAGTAACCCCTGAGTGCCACTGGGTGTGGCCAAAAACCAATCAATCAATAAATAGAGTTTAAAAATAAAGTACAAGGGAAATTTGAAATATTTGGGGCCAGAGTGATAACACAGCAATAAGGCATTTTTGCCTTGCATGTGTCCAACACAGGACAGACTCCGGTTCGAATCCCTGTATCCCATATGGTCCCCCAAGCTTGCCAGGAGTGACTTTTGAGTGCAGAGCCTGGGGTAACCACCAAAAAAAAAAAAAAAAAGAAAAGAAAAAAAGAAAGAAAGAAAGAAAATGGTAAGTGAGGGTTCCTGAAACTTGACCTAGGGAACTTGGATCACGAATTGACAAATTGGGTTGTAATGTTTCTCAGGAAGGAAAGATGGCAGCCTGCAAAGAAGGTACTGATTATGGACTGACCAGTGATTTCTTTCTAGGAAGTCATGAGGGATCCTGTGAGTAGCCAGTACAACTCCTTCCTTTTCTGGAGGATGCCCATTCCAGAGCTGGATCTGTCGGAGCTGGAAGACCTGGGCCTGTCCGATGCGTCTACCTACAAGAGCAAAGAGAGCAACGCAGGAACGATGACCGGGCAAGCCGCTGGAACAGAGCCAGGGAAAACACCCGAAGGCGACGCTCTCCTCGAATACAGCACCTTCAACTTCTGGAGAGCTCCCATTGCCAGCGTCCACCCCTTCGAATTGGAATTACTCTAAGGCCAAGACTTCTCTCTCCCATACCTGCCTCTGTGGTCTTCTCTTTCAAGCCCCTTCCCACCTTTCCCCATTTTAATCTTGCTATCCCCTCTGTTGTGTGGAGGTGGTGCTGATTAACCTGCCAGAGTTGTGTTGTTATTTATTTTATTTATTTATTTATTTATTTATTTATAGATTTGTCTTACTGGTTTCTCTCAAAGCCCTCGAGGCATAAAAAAGTTTTAAGCCAAGGGTTGAATCGCAGGATGGCTCCCTGTTATTAATTCCAGAAAATAGGCCTGATGGGAGCATCCAAGAGTAATACACGAGTTTCAAATGGAGAACTAATTTCTTTCCCAACCCATCCCCATTTTTAAACGGCTACAGAAATTGCTCAGATCTCCCCAATTTTCTGCAACTGGGCAGTAAATAGTGAAAGGTTGAGGAAAACGTGAAGTTTTAATTTGATGGCTGCTATGAGAATAGTGGACTTCTAAGATTGCTTATTTGAACCTGCTTATAAGACTGAGAAAATTGTAGGTGACGGTATAAAATGAGATAACATCATAGAAAATAAGAATGGGGAAGCATGCAATCATTTCTGAAACTGCTATGTTCTCTCCAAAATATGCTTTTTTGAGTCTGCTCACTTTACAGCTTTGCTCGTGGGAGATGAAAAGCACTGGAAAAAAATTTTGATTTTAGGGTTAGGGATATGTGGTGGTTCTTCAAGGCTGTGAAGCTCAGTATTTCATTCTAGCATTATAATTAAAGGGGGGGGTGTTAAAAGAAAGAAAACTACTGATTCCAGATTTTGAAAATAGCAATTTCCAATTTTCAGTAGCAATCTTGCTATTATAATGATAAAGTACTAAAGGCTTAGAGTTTGGTCCCTTGTTTGCCTCTGTCTACCCACAAGGCCCAGTTGACAAATCAATGTCAGTTGTCAAATGTCAGAATTTGAGACCTTGAGATGAACAATTCCATTCTGATCCTATACCTTATCCCTACTCCTCCCCACAACTGCTGCTGATTTGTGCCATTTATTTTTATTTAATAAAGACACTCAATCCTAGACCTGAATTCCAGTTTGTTTCCTTTCACCAACTTGGATTTTTTTTTGGGGGGTGGGGGAGAAGTTCACACCTGACTGCACTCAGGGTATAATCCTGTTTCTGTTCAGAGAAATAGATCCTGGCAGGCTCAGTGGGCCATATGGGATGCTGGAGATCGAACCCAGGTTGGTCCTTGATCAGTCCAAGGTCATCAGTCCCAGGTCATCTGCGTGCAAGGCAAATGCCCTACTGCTGTGTTATCTGGCCCCCAACTTGGATGTTTTATTTGAAACTCAAATTTGAGAAAGAATTGAATTGTTTTTTTTTGTTTTGGCCGAACCCAGTCTGCTCAAAGGTTACTTCCTGGCTTTGCCCTCAGGAACACTCTTGGCAGCGGCTTCAGGGATAAGGATGCCAGGGATCGAGCCCAAGTCAGCTACATGTCAGCAAACACCCTACCTGCTGTGCTATTGCTTTGTCCCCTGTCTGTATTTTGATGATGTATTTAAGAAGAAAAGAGTATTCAGCCTCTTCTGCTTCACCAACATATTTAAGGTAAAAATTCCTAATTATACACAGAAGGCACCTCAAGGATTCAGTCTAGGTACTAAGAAAATTCAAAACAAAACGCATTTACTTTAGTGTGTTCTCTGGATATACCCAACATTCATTAAAAACCACACCATTGAGTTAACTGATAGGTCCAAGGTGAAAGATGGGTACAGGATAAATATTAGGCTTATGTTCAGTTGGGTGCTTGTCTAAGTTTTATCTCTGGCTTCACATATGTCCTCCAGCAGTGCCTACAAAGATCTGTGAGCTCAAGAGCAACCTTGAGCAGAATCGAAGGTGGCCCAAAAACCAAAATTGAAAAAAAGTTGGCTTAGAAAGGGGGGCTAGTGTGAGGGTACAGTAGTCATGGTGTTTTCCCTGCACGTGGCTGACCTGGATTTGATCCTTGGCATCCCAAGGATGTGGCCCCCAAACCCACCAGGAATAGTTTGAGTGTCAAGTCAGGAGTAACTAAGAAAAAAAAAAGAGTGATCCCTAAGATTCACCAGGTATGGTCACAAAACAAAACCGAGAAGAGGCCTCAGTGTGTTAAGTGAGATAAATTTTAAAGTGAAATGATTATGTAGTTTAGAATTAACATCGCTTTGACCTCAGTTTTCTGCTTGCTTGAGGATGGGAATTACAGGCTATTTCCCCTTAACAGGCATCTGTGAGTAGACAGGCAGAGCAGATAACTGCCAGGAGTGGGCAGAGAATGTGTCCCTGCTAGATGACATTCCTATCCAAGGGGAATTGCGTTTCTGGAATGTCACAGGATAATACCATCCTGTACCAGGAAGGCAACATTGCTGTTTAATGGTCTGAATGTTTAAACTCATTACCGTTTGATTTATGTGCACACTCTCTGAACTAGGATGCATTTGTTTGAACTCCCAGGCCATACAAGCATTGAGCTTCTGATGCTCTGGGTGCTAGTACAATCCTGGAC
This sequence comes from Crocidura indochinensis, assembly GCA_004027635.1. Taxonomy (NCBI): domain Eukaryota; kingdom Metazoa; phylum Chordata; class Mammalia; order Eulipotyphla; family Soricidae; genus Crocidura; species Crocidura indochinensis. The sequence goes on from PVKC010030731.1 coordinate 13,830, forward strand.
CCCAGTGTACACTGGTCTAATAAGTCCCATTTTGTGACTTACATTGGTGTCCTGGGTCTTTGTTTCTCGAGACTTGTGTTGGTGGTTGTTTCTCAGACCCTAATAAGTGGAAGCCATTACCAGCATGCTGGTAGTGTTGAGATCTACAAAAACTGGGTATTGGAAATTGCAATTGGAAATGACCTCGGACATGTAGAAACCAGACACCAACATGAAGGGGTCGGGGCAATAGTGTAGCAGAGAGGGTGCCTGCCTCGAACTGGGTGAGCCTGGGTTCCAGAGGGCCTTCTGAACACCACCAGGAGTCATTTCTGAGTCCAGAGCCTCAGCAACCCTTGAGCATCCCTGTGTGGCCCCCAAACCAGAATATACCAAAGCGTAGGACTATAGGGAGTGACTTGAGGCCTCTGTGCCAGGAACGGGCCATATTTGATAAATAAGGCTGGTAGGTAGGAGCTTGAGTTCCTAGGTCCAGGGTTTAGAACAGTGTTTTCAACCACTGCACTGCAGCACACTAATGTGCCGTGAGATATTTATTGTCTGATGTGCCATGGAAAAATTCTAATTTCATCCATCACATGTGGTTTCAGCTCACAAATAGACCAATCATTAGATTACTTCATCATAAAGTCATTATAAAATAATGTCTTTTGTGTATATTTGAGTTTTGTGTGTGTGTGTGTGGTTTTTGGGTCACATCCGGCAGTGCTCAGGGGTTACTCCTGGCTCCATGCTCAGAAATTGCTCCTGACAGGCACGGGGGACCATATGGGGCACCGAGATTCGAACTGATGACCTTTTGCATGAAAGGCAAACGCCTTACCTCCATGCTATCTCCCGGGCTCTGTATATTTGATTTTTATTCAAGAGAATGACTTTATATAGAGTCAAGGTAGACCCCCCCCCACC
>PVKC010030732.1:0-14735 GCA_004027635.1 Crocidura indochinensis
GGGGACCACTTGACCTGGCTGCCCCGAGGGTGAGGGAGGAAGACATGTGAGGTACGAAGGGAAGAGAGGCAGAGGGAGGACGGTTTGCTGAAGGGAATTCCCCTGATTTTATGTTAACATGTACCTAAAATATTATTGTCAACAATATGTAAGCCACTATGTTTAAAATAAAAATTGTTATTATAAAAAAAAAAAAAAGTAGCCAGTACTACTGCATCTTTAGCATTTGGCTAGGTATTTCCCAGCACCAGTGTTGAAGAAATTACTCTTTCTCTATTCTATGTCAAATTGGTCACTTCTCCTTGAATCCTCATAATGCAAATATTTCCCTTGATGGTGCTCCATGAATCTCATATTTTAAATTCATTAAAAAAATCAAAACATTATAATGTGTCTTTCAACCAATATCTTTGTTAGAGTTCGTTCTCAGCTTTATTCCAAAAGGAACAGAGAGCACACAGTAATGCAAGTCATACAGCAAAATTTATTGAGCCAGCATGCTGGGGTCTTAAATCAACATGGACCTCAAATGTCAGATGTTCACTCTTTTTTATACTTTTCAACCATTTACTTAGTCATTCAGGAATTTTCCCCAGTTATGCAGTTACTTTAATTTGTTCTTTCTCTATCTCATGACCCCCATCCTGGTGGGAGGTGTGATAGAATAAATTCCAAGATAGGCCTCAAGATAAGCACATGCAGGCAGCCTAAACCATTATATTTCCATGCCCCAAGATAATCCTGCTGGGAGATAATCCCCCTTGTCCCCCTGTCCAGGGAATTAGGTTGCTATGCTCTCAGAGGTTAAATTTTACCTTAAGTATATTACCTATATGACTTTGCTTACTCAGCCTTTGGGTAGCTTATCTTTACAATTAATTGTCCTTAGTACAAGTGGTTGCAATTCCTGACATATATCTTAAGGGAACTGGCTGTTCCCTGGGCCTAGTCTTTTTACCAAAACTGCAGCATTCATTTAGACTCACAGCAAGACCAGGTGTACAGTAGCTAACTTCCTTAAGCAATCAGAATACAGAAAGCCAAAGAAATGTTATTTCTAATAGGATTTCTAAGCAAAGACACATTCTAGCATCAACATAGTTCATTCTAAATCTAGGATTCAAACATAGCAATCAACAATCTTAAACTAATTAAGACTTTTTATACTTTAGATTTTCTATCACCTGACAGCACCTCTAGAGCATTGGGTAGTAGCCTTGCTATTCAGTTCTGTTGTGATGAATCCAAGTTCCAGCGTAGATTTGGTGGTAATTACAGATAGATGCAAATACAGGTTCTTCCTCTTCACTCTTCCTCTCTAATACATTTCAAATATTCATACCTCTGCTTATGCTATGTATTCTAGTTTTACAAGGTCCAAGTTTTGGACTACCAAGATCTAGTCTCTTCTTTCCTACCATTTTAATCTTTTTAAGAACTTTGTTTGACTTTTTGAAAAGTTAACAAAAATTTATTAATTAATTATTAAGTTATTTACTGCAAAGATACTTATGATTATTTTTCTTATGGGTATTCTTGGATTATTTTGGCTAACAGTAATAACAACATTTAATAAAGTAAAATAGGTGAAGGTTTTTGAAACTTATTTATAAATCACTTTTAACTATGGTTGGGACCTGAATTCTGAACAAGGAGGGATGCCATTTTGTAAAGGCCACATGGCTGGTTTCTTCTCAGGTTCTGAGTAGGAAGAGACACCATTTTGTAAGGACCACACAGTATAAGTCACATGTTATGTCTTCACAAGTCTATTTCCATTGATCCCACCCCAAGCTATGTAGCCATACCAGGTAGCCTTTCAGGGAAAGACAAGGGAGCAGTAGAAAAGTATTCCTAGACAAGAGCCAATCATTTTAAGGATCATCAGAAAGCTGTAACGTCCCTATATAATCTTCCTCATGACCTCTGGTGGGGCTCATCTCATTTGGGGAATGGCCCTGGCTGGCCAGGCTGGGGGTCTTGTTGGCAGATAGATTGAAGGATTAAACGTTATTCCAGTTGTGTGGTCTTGTCCTTCTCTGGACTCCTACAACTACTTAACTTTTAGTGATTTATTCTGCATTTTATTTATTTCTGTTAGAACTGATAAGAATATTAGCTCTGATTCATATACTTATAAATAAATAAATCCATATAAAAGCATATCAATATTCTGTATTAGTAGTAATTTTAATGCTTTATAATGTATTTTTTGTTTTATTGTTTTGACCGAGTTTACTTCTGGAAGGCTCAGCTATGACCATATGGGATACCATATTTTATCCCAGGTCAGTCATGTAGAAGGCAAGCATTCTACCTACTCTATTATGACTCAGGCCCCTTAGTTTTCAGTTTTATCGCTAGAATTATTATTATTATCAGCAATGACTGTGTTATTAGAAATGCTATATGAACTTAGACTTCAGGCACATTATTTCTATTAGTTTGCAGATTTTGTATGTGATGAAATATGCTATCATCAAAATATATTCACTTTACTTTTCATTATTAATATTGAGACTACTGGGGAAACATGCCTGTGTTTTAGTCTGGTTCTCTGTAGACATTGGAAGATATATTTTCTGGTTTCTCTTTTGTGATAAAAAGATTTCTCCATATTTAATAAGCTCTGTTTATATTTTCTACTGTGTTCATCTAAACTTCAACCTCATGAATACAGATTCCCTGGAATTGATAAACTGCCACAAAGAATGCTACTTTGTGAGGAAGAGAAAAAAGAACTCAAAGAAGAAATTCTATTCTGTTATGCAAAATGTTTTGAGCAAAGGCTACAGAGATAGTCTGTGTGTTGCAGAGACCTGTCCCTGATTTGTTAGTCCATCCTCCTTCCTCCAATTTATGAAGCACAATTTGCTTTTACTTTTCAGATATACACTTTTAAGGTAGACCAAACTTTTTAATGTTTTGGAGTAATGTTAGACATACAAAGTAGCAGTGAATAAACCCACTAGTTACCAAAAGTAAGTGAGACACACTAGAAGCAGGGAGGCCTCTCTCAAGTGAAAGAAGGGGAAGACAAGATGGACTCTGTAGTGCTATTGTATTATATTGTTGCCTCTATTAACTTGTGGTCCTAGCAACTCATTCTCCTACCTTAGAATTTTGAAAAGTTGTTTTCTTGTTGAATAACTGCTCTTTTCCTCAGTTCCTCTAGCTTTGGGATTACTACTGCTTGCTCCAAAACAAAGACCTTTCCCAGCCCCAAGTATCCTCTTTCATCTACCAATATAAGCCCACTTATATTGAATTAGTTTGAGATAGGTCTTTTGTCTGTCATTCTCTACCCTTCCTTTTCCAAGTTGTGGATTGAGCTGGTCAATAAAGAGAAGTCAGTTTGACCAGTCTAAGACCACAAGGATGAAAGCTCCCTGACTATGTTTTTCACCTCTATGCTTGGTTTGAATTATTAATTATTATGGTGACACTACCTGAGACCCATTGTGGTGGACTTGTATTACTGTGAGTTGAGCCCAACATTTAGCACTTAATGTGGAGCAGCTGTGTGAGGGCTCTCCTTAAGGTATATTTAAGAAATTAAAAAAATACTGTTAATGATAAGAAGTCAATGAATGGCATTATATTTGTTACTCTTTGCTAAACATTATCCACACACTGCAGTAATTATTTGACCAATTAGAATTACTCTATTTACACAAAAATCCTTTTTACACACACACATACACTGTGCCATATCTGGACTTAAGAGCTGCCTTATAATTAAAGGGAAATTATGAACATAGGCTTTACTTGGCTATGACCCTCATGTCATTTTTCTCACCATCCCTAAAAAAAGGAATTGCTTTCAGTAATGTTCTTTAAAAGAAACTTAACTGATTCTAAAGAGAAAATTTCTCCCATTATCAGGCTAGGAAAGCTTGGAATACTTTTTCAAAAGGATACCCTCTGTAATTTCTTCAATCATCTGTTCCTCTCCCATTCCCAATGCCCCAGTGTATTATATTGAGGGCTCATCCCCAGAGACAGGCAGTATGGTTAGTTTTTCCCTGACCACAGCAATTATTACCATATGTGGCCAGAGGTCTGTAAACAAATGTATTATGAATATTACACATATTAAACTTTTCCAAAACAAGCCATTTATTCATGTAGGAATTGACACTTACTCTCATTTTATATGGTCTCTTCTTACAATTTCTTTAAGAGCTAAAGTCATTTGGTCCTTCATGTTACAGTATTTATCTGTCATAGCATTCCCTTGACCAACATAACTTATAATGGTCCAACCTATGCTAGTAAAACTTTTTAATTATTTTGCAATGAATGGCCAATTAAACATGTCACTGGTTTCCCCTATAATCCTCAAGGGACAAGGCATTTTTGAAGCTGCTCAAAGGATCCTCAAAACTTAATTATTAAAATACATAATAGGGGGAATGCCACCACTTGACTTTTATCCTTAATACTATTTTCTTTAAATTTCTTAAATATATCTTAAGAAAAGCCCCACATTGGGTGCTAGATGGTGAGCTCAACTCAGAGTAATACAACCCCAAGAGAATGGATCTCAGCAGGTCACCTCAATAATTAATAATCTAAACCAAGCATTAATATAAAAATCATAGAGTCAGGGGGCTTTCAACTTTATAATCTTGAGTCCATCAAACTGACCTCGTTTATTGACCAGCTCAATTCACACCCTGGAAAGTGAAGGATAGGGAATGACAGACAAAAGCCTATCAAGCTAGTCCAGGATAGGTGGGCCTTTTAAATGTATAAAAGGAGGTGGATAAAAGAGGATGCTGGGGGCTGAGAAAATTTTTTATTTTCGGTAAATCAGAAAGAAATCCTATATAAGAAGTCTCAGGTGTGTATACTCCATACCAAAGGGAGAGCACTGCATATAAGGAACCATACTCACCATCTGACTGACTCATTATCTCATGGCTATTAGACATAGTCTTTGTTCTCTATATTTTATTGTTATTAGCATCCAGTCTCTATTATAGATTATGCTCTTAAGTTAAATACTGTGAAAAAGTAGTAAACTTTTATATTAATTTTAATGATATAAGTACCATCCTATGCCATTACAGCATTTCTGAAGGGTTTTACACTTTAAGTGAGGTTTATGATTGATGCTGTTGGGAACAAAGTTATGAATACACTTGTGGTATTAGGGGGAAAGAATTCAAAAAAGGATCTATTCTATGATTTTTAATTTATAGCTGTAAAAGCAGTGAAAGTAATTATTTAAACAACTCTATGAAATATATATAGAATGAAATATAATGAATATACAATGTAAATATTAAACATAAAATGTCAAGGTATAAAGTATATCTGTATTAAGTGAATTTTATTATTTTTAAATTATATTCCTAAATATCATATGCTACACATACTTATCCATGTAATAGATTGCTTTATGGGAGAATAAAAGTCATGGAGAAGATAAAAGAATCATAATTTTGATTTATTCGAATACAGGGCAGACATTACCTCCTAATTCCATGGAGGATACTAACTTTGTGCCCTAAGATTTTCCATGACATATAAGAGGCCATATTATTTGAAAGGTGGTTCTAGCTAATGGTTTTAAGGAGTTCACTACATCATTAAGAAGACTGGAAGAAAGATTCTACAGCATAACCTAGGGAGGTTACATATTTATATTCTTTTAGTTACAGAAATACATGCTCCATGCATGTGGCAGAATGTATTATCATGTAAGTTCTCTCTAACCACTGAGAATAAATTATATGTTCACATTCTAGTTATGATTTCATGTTTACAGAAAGGAATTTTTTGGGAGGGCTGGAGTGGTGGCGGTAGAGGTAAGTCATATAGACGCCTTGTAAGTACTAGCCTAGGATGAACCAAGGTTCAATTTCCTGGCATCCCATAGAGTCCCCTAAGTCAGGAGTAACCCCTGAGCATCACCAGGTGTGCCCCCTCCAAAAAAAAAAAAAACCAACAAAAATAGGAATCTTTTTCAAGCTTCTTGACTTGATACCTAACAATGTAACTGTGTAGCCAAAGAATACTGTTGGACAAGAGATAACAAGGTGTGGAGACATACCTAGAAATCCATGTATCTATGGAATGGAATTTCTATCACTTTCACAGAAAAAAATTGCAACATGTGAAGAAAATATTAGCTATTGCCTGGAATCTAATGCTTCAATGGCTAATTTAGGTCAACTAAACCCCATTAACATGCAATGCATGAGGAAGAAATAATCTGGCCACTAATATTTCTGTGGTTCTTTGTGATGCTGTTAAATCAGAACCATACTCAAATAATGGCCCCAATTAATCTGGGAGCTGCTGCATTAAATAGAAAAAAACCATTGCTGATGCATTAAATAGAAATAAATATTGGTTGTAATGTCATAATTTCCCACTAAGTGTCCAAGTATCAGACAAAAATAAAAAAAAAACTATGCATCAGGTATCAAACTGGGTGATAAAATAGGACCTTCTGCTTTTATATAAATAAGTGAAGCCCAGTTCCCCCATATTTAAGGTTTGTTCTAAAATAGGGAGTGGATTCTAGAAAAGATAGCCAAAACAACAGATATTCAGATATAGATACTTTAATACTATATTCTTCAACTCAGGGAAATCATTATAAGAGTGCAATAGTTTCGGGCCGGACGGTGGCGCTGCAGGTAAGGTGCCTGCCTTACCACGCTAGCCTTGGACGGACCACGGTTCGATCCCCCGGTTCCCATATGGTCCCCCGTGCTTGCCAGGAGCGACTTCTGAGCGCATAGCCAGGAGTAACCCCTGAGCGTCACTGGGTGTGACCCAAAAACCAAAAAAAAAAAAAAAAAGAGTGCAATAGTTTCAAAAGAGGTTGGTTAGTAACTATTTTAAAGTATTCATAAAATAATGGTTCTATTTTTAAAAGTAATTAGAAGAGATGATAGGAAAAAGTAAACTTACATCTTACTCTCAAGTTTGTTTCTGAGTTCTTTTTTTGTTTGTTTGTTTGTTTTTGGGCCACACCTGGTGACGCTCAGGGGTTACTCCTGGCTATTCCCTCAGAAGTCGCTCCTGGCAGGCACGGGGGACCATATGGGGAACCGGGGGATCGAACCACGGTCCGTCCAAGGCTATCGCAGGCAAGGCAGGCACCTTACCTCCAGCGTCACCGCCCAGCCCCCTGTTTCTGAGTTCTTATAATGTTAATACACTGTGATTTTCCTAGGTAAAAGATGGTGTATTCTTCAAAGTTGACCTCCATAATCTGTTTTGCAGAGAATTATAGACAACTTTTTCCATTTCATGTCACATTGAGTAATACTATTAGAGACAATTACAATGTAATTTTGGAATACAAAATATTTGTAGCATTATAATCATGTCTGCCAAGAGTTGAATTTCTAGAATAATGCAAAGAAAATTTACAGGAAAATGTTTGAGAGAAAGGCTTTTCAAGATCATGAAATATTACACTAAAAGGAAAATCAAATATAGAATAAAGAACTGAAAGTTTCAGTTATTGATTCACAATAACAGCAAGTAAGTAAGACTGAGGTGAATGTCCCTTGGCTCCAGAAATAATTATAGTGGACCCAGAAGAGGAATAAGAACATAAGGCTCTACTGGTTAGCAAACAAAAGTAAGATCACAATGAATATTAAAATATATTATATTCTTTTTTTTTTTTTTTGGTTTTTGGGTCACATCTGGCAGTGCTCAGGGGTTAGTCCTGGCTCCATGCTCAGAAATCGCTCCTGGCATGCTCAGGGGATCATATGGGATGCCAAGATTCGAACCAATGACCTTCTGCATGAAAGGCAAATGCCTTACCTCCTTGCTATCTCTCCAGCCCCATTAGTTATATTCTTGATGGAAACAGATATTACATGAAAAAGTTTAACCTTTATTTGTTTTTAACGCTTTTATCTATAGTAAATTATATTTTCAATTCATTTTACTCAGTTGATCTAGGGAAAATTTTTTCCTTATTTTCAATGTTGTTAAAAAAAGTTTAAGTATAAGCCGAAAAATCACAAAGATTAAGCAATCTTCATGATTTAGCTTTTATGAAGGCTACTCTAATGATTACTTTATTAGTGTGTGAATTGTTATAATAAGACTCTCAACAGAATTTTTTTTTATTTATCTGATGACCTCTTAGTAAATAATATCAGTCATTCTCTGATATCTGGATGAGGAGACGTGTGCATATTTGTGTGGGAAGGAGGTCACATTTACTGCAAAAAACTTAATGTGGTATGACATCTGATGTTCCAAAATTGTTAACGACCACCTGAGATGCACTCCCATCTGACAGCATGCATTGTGTCATCCCCACACATTTATATAATAATCACAACAATGTCTTCAACAGCACAGATACAATATACTAGTGATGCAGGGTCAGTGAAACACACAAGGAATTTATCCTACTAAGAATGAAGGAAAAAGTAAATTATTATTTTTAGATCAGTTTTTAAAAAGATGATTCCAGTCTTATGGTAGTAATTTTGAATTATGTTATTGTGGAGATAAAATGCATATTTTTCTAGATGAATTTATATATAAACATATTATTGATCTTAAAGATAACTGCTCAGTTTATTCCTTTTGCTTGCCATCATAGACCAAATTTTATCCTAGGACATATATTCAAACTTATAAAAGAACTAGAAATGTCATAACTTTAAAATATTTTCTCATATATATTTGCAAATTAAAGAATCCATAACGGAAGTTTATCCTGTTTATCTTGTTCCTATCTAGCAAAAGGATTAGTGATAGCTAAAATAACTAAGACATAAGTGGCACATTGAAAAAAATAGCAGCTAACTAGAAATGTTAGTCAAGAAAGATTACTTGCACAAAGGTATATGGATTCATGTACATAATATACACTCATATTTATAGTGATTGAAGTTGTGCCAATTTTCTAGAATTACCACTTATGTTTGAGCATTTTATAAAAAAAATTTAAATTATATAATTGCATACATATATATACATATAATTTTATAATTATAAAGCCCAACTATAAAATATTTTATTGTATAAATGTAATATACTATTACTATATAAAATATTACATATGTTATATGCATTTATATATATACAGACAAAATCAGGCCTCAGAAAAGTCTGTAACTGTAAATTTCATTATATAGCATTAAAAATGTGTATGAACACTTGGATTGAACTACCAAAGCAGGAAGCTTTGTGCCTATGGTAGGTTAATTATATAGATGATATATTTATATATATTTATTATATATTAAATATATTACAGCATGAAATCAGAATATAAAGTGAAAGATTTGAATCTCATAAAGTTCTATTTTCTTAAGTATTCTTTAGATCTCTTGAATCTGTGCAGTTGCCTTAAGTTCATATCTAGGACTTCATATATCTTATCTACTCACAGTCAATTCCCAACATGTTTGTTGAATGACCAGATGAATATCCATCACAATTTCATATCTAGAAATAAATGGCTTATTGAATTAACAGAGTTTTACTACTAATTTATGATCCGATTTAGTAATCATTCCCTATACATAGATCCTTCATTATTTCTTGCTCTTTCTCTTTTTTGTTTTTGTTTTTTGTTTATTTGTTTTTGCATTGTGTTTAGGGGTTACTCTTGGCTCTGTGCTTCAGGATCATTCTTGACAGGATTTGGGAAACTATGTAGTGTATATGGGATAAGACCCAGGTCAGCTGTGTGCAAGACAAACACTTTATCCATTATACTATCTCTCCAGTGTCAGTCTATTTTCTATTTTTTATTTTCTATTTTTAATAAGCTAAAATATTTAAAGTATTTACACTTCACCTACCCTGAAATTTTAATCTCCTTCTAAAATTTACAAGAGATATGTGTTTAGCCCCATATACCCGCATTCCTAAAACCTTTCAATTATTCCACAAACATATACTTTATCATAGTTTTCTATGAACAATGCTTCCATAAACACAATGCATTGCATCATGGGAATTGTACTTTATCATTTTTCTAAGTTCACCCTTAACACAAGGTTAGAAATATATTTGGTCCCCATAAAAGTTTGAAAGACTTAGGAAGAAGTGTTTGAAAATCTTTGCTGATTCACTGTTGAATGGCCTGCTTCCAGGATAGGTGATGTATTAATGAGGAAGGTGGTCCTACCAGACAGTGATCCCTTGATAGAATTTTAGAGGGCAACAGTGCATCACTTCAAAAGGTGGCTACCAGTTAAAAAATGTATCTCATGGCTTCATGAATAAACAACAGCTCAAACTTTATAGACTTTATAGACTCAACTTTATAGACTCAAATTTTATAGACTCAAATCCAGCCCTAAAGAAAAACTGAAATATCTATTTTGAGGAAAGAAAGACCAACAGACACAACAAACTTCTACACAAAGATGACATTAAATCCCATGACAATTATCTCTTTCAACAGCAATGGACTAGATGCACCTGTTAAAAGACACAGAGTGGCAAAATAGATCAAAAAGCAGAATCAAACATTTTGCTGCCTACAAGAAACACATCTAAATAATCAGAACAAGCACAGACTCAACATCAAAGGCTGGAAAAAAATCATCCAAGCAAACAACATCTTAAAAAAGTAGAAGTGGCTGTATAAGTATCAGATGAAACAAACTTTAGATTCAGAGAAGTTATAAGAGACAAAGATGGTCACTTCTTACTAATTAAAGAATATGTACAACAAGAAGAAAACACACTTCTAAACATATATGCACCTAATGATGGACTGGCAAAATATTTAATACAACTGTTGACAACTGCAAAGAATGCATCAATAACAACACAATAGTAGTGGGAGATCTCAACATTGCCCTGACACCCCTTTATAGATTCACAAGGTTGAAACCCAAAACAAATATACTAGCTTGAAAATGGAATAAAATGGCTTAAGATACACACACACACACACACACACACACACACATATATATATATATATATATATATATATATATATATATATACATATATATCCAGAAAACTGGATACACTTTCTTCTTCACTGCATATGAGTCATTGTCCAAGATAGATCACATACTGGCCTATAAAACATATCTTTATAGTCAAGAGGATAGAAATAGTGCAAACTACCTTCACTGATCACAAGTCACGGAAATTAAAAGTGAACTAGAAAGACACACAGAAGGAAAACTTTAACACGTAGAAACTAAACAGCTCACTACTGAACAACTAGTGGGTGAGAGATGAAATAAAAAGGAAATCAAAACAGTCCTGGAAACAAACTACATAAAGACACAAATTTTCAGAATTTATGGGACACAACATAAGCAGTACAAAGAGGTAAATTTATAGCCTTATAAGCACACATCAGAAAGGAAGAAGGGACCTATACAAAAAGCTTAATATGCAGCTTTAAAATTAGAAAATGGGGGCCCGGAAGATAGCATGGAGGTAAGGCGTTTGCCTTTCATGCACAAGGTCATCGGTTCGAATCCCAGTGCCCCATAGGGTCCCCCGTGCCCGCCAGGAGCAATTTCTGAGCATGGAGCCAGGAGTAACCCCTGAGCACTGCCGGGTGTGATCCAAAAACCAAAAAAATAAATAAATAAATAAATAATAAAATAAAATAAAATAAAATTAGAAAATGACCAACAAAAATGAACCAAAAATAGGTAGGCAGAAGGAAATAACAAAGCTTAGAGCAGAAATCAATGAAGTGGAAATCCAAAAACAATCCAAAAGATCAACAAAAGAAAAGTTTGGTTCTTTGAAAAAAAAAATTAACAAAAATGATAAACTACTAGCAAAGCTCTCAGAAAGAAATGGACAGAGAGAAATTAAATAAACTGGATTAGGAATGAAAAAGGGAGATCACCAGAGATACAACAAAGATTCAAAGGGTAATCAGAGATTAATTTGAGAACTTTATGCCATGAAACATGAAAACTTGAAAGAAATGGATACATTTTTGGACTCATATAATCTTCCAAGGTTAAACCAGGATGATCTAGCACATCTAAACAGATCCATTAGTACTGAGGAAATTAAAATGGTGATCAAATGTCTGTCCAAAAACAAAAGTCCAGGCCCAGATGAATTCACAAATGAATTCTTTCAAACCTTTCAAGAGGAAATTCTACCAATTCTCTGAAGGCTCTTTCATGAAATCAAAGAATCAGGAATACTCCCAAAGAATTTTTATGAAGCTAACATCACCTTGTTACCAAGACCAGACAGAGATGCAGCAAAAAAGGAAAACTACATACTAATATCCCTGATGAACACAGATACAAAGATCCTCAACAAAATTCTGGCAAATAGAATCTAATGCCACATCAAGAAGATCACACAACACAATCAAGTAGGATTTATTCCATAATGCAAGTTTGGTTTAACATATGTAAATCAATCAACATAATACACCACATCAACAAAAAGAAAAATGAAAACCATAATCATATCAATAGATGCAGAAAAAGTATTTGATAAGGTCTAACACCCATTCTTTATAAAAAATCTCATCAAGATGGGAGTGGAAAGAAATTTTTTCAATATAGTCAAGGTCATCTACCACAAGCCAATGACAGCTATTATTCTCAATGGAGATAAACTAAAAACCTTTCCTCTAAAATCTGGTACAAGACAAGACTGCCCTCTCTCACCACTCCTATTCAACATAGTGCTGGAAGTTCTTGCCACAGCAATTAGGCAAGAAAAAGATATCAAGGGTATCCAGATAGGAAAGGAAGAAATCAAGCACTCCCTGTTTGCAGATGACATGATACTATATTTAGAAAATCCTAACGACTCTACCTAAAAACTTCTAGAAACAATAGATTTATATAGCAAAGTGGCAGGCCACAAAATTAACACGCAAAAATCAATGGCCTGCTTATACACAAATAGTGATAGAGAAGAAATAGACATGAACAAGAAAAACAATCCCATTCACATTAGTGTCACACAAACTCAAATATCTCGAGTCAATTTAACTAAAGATGTGAAGAACATATACAAAAAAAAACTACAAACCCCTGCTCCAATAAATAAAAGAGGACACTGGGAAATGGAGACACATACCCTGCTCATGGATTGGCAGGATTAACATAATTAAAATAGCAATACTCTCTAAGGCATTGTACAGATTTAATGCAATCCCTTGAACGATACCCATGATATTCTTCAAAGAAAGTGGATCAAACACTCCTGAAATTCATCTATAGAAATAAGGTCACACAAATAGCAAGAACAACCCTTGGGAAAAGGAATATGGGAGGTATCACTTTCCCCAACTTTAATCTGTAGTACAAACTTTTAACTGTAGTACAAAGCTGTAGTCATTACAAGAGCATGGTATTGGAATACAGACACTCAGTGGAATAAACTAGAATATTCAGAGAAAGCACCCCATATGTACAATCAACTAATTCTTGATAAAGGGTCAATAAAAGCAAAATGGAGCAAAGAAAACCTCTTCAACAAGTGGTGCTGGGACAACTGCTCAGCCACTTGCAAAAACAAAACAGAAAAACAAAAACTCAGACGTCCATCTAACACCCTGCACAAATGTCAAATGCAAATGGATTTAAGACCTCAATATCAGACCTGAAACCATAAGATTATAAAACAACACATAGGTAAAACACTCCAGGACATTGAAACTAAAGGCATCTTCAAGGAAGAAACAGCAATCTCCAAACATGTCGAAACAGAGATACACAAATGGGACTATATTAAACTGAGAAGCTTCTGTACCTTAAAGGGAATAATGCCTAATATACAAAAGCCATCCATAGAATGGGAGAAGCTATTCACCCAATACCCATCAGATAAAGCACTAATATCTAAGATACACAAGTTCCTCCAACTAAACAAGAAAAAAACATCTAACCTCATCAAAAATGGGGAGAAGAAGCGGACACTTTCTCAAAGAAATATAAATGACCAAAAGGTACATGAAAAAATGCTACATATTACTAACCATCAGGGAGATGCAAATAAAAACAATGAGATACCATTTCACACCACAGAGACTGGCACACATCACAAAGAACAAAAAAAATCTATGCTGATGGATATGTGGAGAGAAACAAACTCTCATTCATTGCTGGTGGGAATGTCATCTAGTCCAACCCTTATTAAAACAATATGGAGATTGCTCAAAAAAATGGAAATTGAGCTCTTATTTGACACAGCTATACTATTTCTAGGGAAATACCCTAGGAACTCAAAAATGCAATACAAAAATCCCTTCCTCATACCTATATTTATTGCAGCACTTTTTAAAATAGCCAGACTCTGGAAACAACCAAGATACCCTTCAATAAATGAATGACTAAAGAAACACAATAGAATATTATGCAGCCATCAGGAGAGATGAAGTCATGAAATTTTCCTATACATAGATATGCTGATGAAATGTCAGAGGGAGGCATCCACGCCTGCCCAGTAGGGCCAACTCCTAAGAACTGTGAGTCTTGTCTTTTCTTTGTGTTTCTTTGTCCTTTGCTGTTCTGGATTTCGTGGGAGTGGACCAAACTGGTCCCCAAAAAAGACTCGCTCTCCCAGAAGTCCATCCTAGGGCTGAAACACCCAGGAACATTCCATTAGACTGAAACCCGGCTAGAGCAAGTACTCTGCAAAGCAAGGTCCCCTGATTGTGACGTCAGGCTGGGAATTTCTCCGCATCCACGCCTGCCCAGTAGGGCCAACTCCTAAGAACTGTGAGTCTTGTCTTTTCTTTGTGTTTCTTTGTCCTTTGCTGTTCTGGA
>PVKC010030733.1:0-14736 GCA_004027635.1 Crocidura indochinensis
TTGGTTTTTTGGGTCACACCCGGCAACACTCATGGGGTTACTCCTGGCTCTATGCTCAGAAATCGCTCCTGGTAGCTCGGAGGACCATATGGGATGCCGGGATTTGAACCACCGACCTTCTGCATTCAAGACAAATGTCTTACCTCCATGCTATGTTTCTGGCCCCTCTGTAGCTCCTTCTTAGCCTTCCACCCTTTTAAATTCACTTTCTGTGAATTTAAAATCCATTGGTAGGGGATGGTTAAAGATTTTGAAGACCCTGGAGAGTCTTCATTTAGAGTCTTATCAAGACTTTCTGATGAATTGTGCCAAAAGATAGGTCAAATATTTGGTTGTTGGCTAGGTTTTCTTTAATCCTCTGCCTAGGATTGGGCAAAGCAGGATAATTCTTCAGATCATGCTTTCTAGCCTTCATTGTCAATGGGACTCCCTACTTGACAGTCTATTTCAATAATCACATTACAAAATACTAATTTTTTTAGCATTCCCAAGAGGCAAGAATCACAGCAGATGGATTCCTATAAGTAGACTAGGACTTTAAAAATACCCACTTTTGGAAGACTTTTCCTTTGGCCACGAGTTTTAATTGCTACATTTAGGGAAAAGACAAATGAATCACACAAAGTTAAAATTACTTTGTGGTATTTGCCTAAAATAAGTTCTGATAAACTTTCCCGAGACAACTTGACAAGTTAATAATCATAAAATGAAGTTTACCCCCAAAGTACCAGGATTTCTATTCAATTAAAGTGAGGGATAGAAGCAGTCTGGACCTTAAAAAAAAAAAGATACTCAAGAAATCCCTACAAGTAAGAGAAAAGTGGAAGATTGGCCAAAAAAAAAAAAAAAAGCACAGGTATTACTGGCCTCTTATAGCAAGCCCTCTCTATCAGAGATGGACAACTTTCTAAAGCCTAAAAAATAAAGGCAGCTTGACCTCAGTTTATCTATTACCCAAAACCTAACTTTAAGATGAAGTGTGCCTCAGGGCACTATCCTAGGAGAGGTTTTATTATTGATTTTAATGCTGACTAGTCTGTAGGCCACCATTTCTTCTTAGCTCTTTTCCTCTAAAAATCCCAAATATTATTTTGGTAACAAAATAGCAGGTAGGGTATTTGCCTTGCACATGGCCAACCCAGGTTCAATTCCCAGCACCCTATATATTCGCACAGATCCGTCCGGTGTGATATCTGAGTGCACAGCCAGGAGTAATCACTGATAACTGCCAGGTGTTCCACCTCCTTCATCCCAAAAGAAAATAAAAGAAGATCATTAAGTCTATTACTAAAGAATGTACAGTATAGCAAAGGTGTGCAGGGTTAAATTCTAGTGATGGAAAATTTGATAAGGGACCAAAGAGATAGTATAATTCCTTTGCATGTGGTCAACCTAGGTTCAATTCCCATCAGCCCATTGTGGTTTGCTAAAACCACGAGGAGTAATTCCTGAGTACAGAACCAGGACTAACCAATCCCTAAACATTGAAGTGTGTGGTCCCAAATACCAAACAAACAAAATCTACAAAAAATTTGTTTGGGGGATTAGTTCTTTACAGGTGACACTGTGAGGGAAATGCTCTTCAGGGAAAACAGTTATTTATGTTACAGGTAGGTCAATAGGGGAAGTGGAGGCCTAGCAGTAAGTTTCTCAGGAAACCAAGATGTGATTTAAAAAAAGAACTTTTCCAGAATTGGGAAACAATCCAGGTGCCCAACAACTGATGAGTGACTAAAGAAACTGTGGTACATACACACAATGGAATACTATGCAGACATCAGGAAAAAATAAAGTCATAAGATTTTCCTATACATGGATGGACATGGAAACTATTATGCTGAGTGAAATAAGTCAGAGGGAGAGATATAGACCAGAACAGTCTCACTCATCTGTGAGATTTAAGAAAAATAAAACAGTATGTTAATACTTAGAAACAATAGAGATGAGGGCTGGAAGTCTGGCTCATGATATGAAGCTTACTACAGAATCGTGATTGCAGTTAGATAAATAGCTACACTAACTATTGTGATAATGGTCGTGAGATAAAATAGAATGCCTATTATTCTGGCCCCAACTAAGATTAATTTTACTATTTTGTTGACTTATTTAAATATTATGCAACTTTTCTGGCATTGATTTTGCTTTTCCAGATTTTTTAATTATTATCTTTATTTAAACATCTTGATTACAAATATGATTGTAGTTGGCTTCAGTCATATAAAGAACGCCTCCCTTCATCAGTGAAACATTCCTACCACCAATGTCTCAAATCTCCCTCGTCCTCACCCCACCCCTGCCTGTATTCCAGACAGGCTTTCTACTTCCCTCATTCATTCACTTTGTTATGATCTTTCTCAATGTAGTTATTTCTCTAACAGCACTCTTCACTCTGTGGTGAGCTTCATGTCATGAACTAGACCTTCCAGTCCTTCTCTCTTTTGTCTCTGAGAAATATTGCCAAGAATGTCTTTTCTTTTTCTTTTTTTCTTTCTTTTTTAATATTTTATTTAAACACCTTGATTATTACATACATGATTGTATTTGGGTTTCAGTCATGTAAAGAACACCACCCATCACCAGTGTAACGTTCCCATCACCATTGTCCCAAATGTCCCTTCTCCCCACCCAACCCCTGCCTGTACTATAGACAGGCTTTCCATTTCCTTCATACATTCTCATTATTAAGACAGTTCAAAATGTAGTTATTTCTCTAACTGGACTCTTCACTCTTTGTGGTGAGCTTCCTGAGGTGAGCTGGAACTTCCAGCTCTTTTCTCTTTTATGTCTAAAAATTATTTTATTTTTCTTAAAACCCATAGATGAGTGAGACTATTCTGTGTCTATCTCTCTCCCTCTGACTTATTTCACTCAGCATAATAGATTCCATATACCTCCATGTAAAGGAAAATTTCATGACTTCATCTTTCCTGATGGCTGCATAATATTCCATTGCCTATACATACCACAGTTTCTTTAGCCATTCATCTATTGAGGGGCAACTTGGTTGTTTCCAGAGTCTGGCTATTGTAACTAGCACTGCAATGAATATAGATGTGAGGAAGGGATTTTTGTATTGTATCTTTGTGTTCCCAAGGTATATCCCTAGTAGTGGTATAGCTAGATCTAATGAGAGCTCAGTTTCCCGTTGTTGGTGGAATTTCCATATTGCTTTCCATAAAAGTTGGACTAGACAGCATTCCCACCAGCAGTGATCTGATTTCTTTCTCACCACATCCCTGCCAGCAGTGCTTGTTCTCATTCTTTGTGATGTTTGCCAATCTCTGTGTTGTGAGATGGTACCTCATAGTTGTTTTGATTTGCATCTTCCTAATGATTAATTATGGGGAGCATTTTTTCATGTGCTTTTTTGCCATTTGTATTTCTTATTTGACAAAGTGTCTGTTCATTTCTTCTCCCCATTTTTTGTAGTATTAGAATTTTTTTTCTTGTAAAGTTCTGTCAGTGTCTTGTATATTTTGGATATTAGCCCCTTTTCTGATAGGTATTGGGTGAATAGTTTCTCCCATTCAATTTTTACTTTTCTAGTTTTTTACTTTTCTAGTACCTTTAACTTTTTTATTTGTTTTTGGGCCACACCCAGAACTCAGGTTTTATTCCTGACTCTGAGCTCAGGAGTTACTCCAAGTAGGGCTTGGAACTCTGGGGATCAAACTGGAGTTCGCTGAATGCCAGGCAAGCACCATACCTCTATTAAATGTTATATAAATAGAAGAAAAGTTCTTGATTCCTTTTTTCTGCTAACACCCTATAATGTGCTTTAAATATTTAGCTTAGTGTCCTATATCTCATACTCAAATTAGAAGCCTGGTGGATACATCTCAAAATTTGAAACCAGTCAGGGTCTGAGTATATTCTAGCCCCACTATTACCAATATCATCTAGTGGCTCCGATTCTGTTTCTAATATTTATAAATGATTTCTTACCTTTCAGGGAAAGGTCTGGAAAACTGGGAAATAATTTTCATTTATTTACCTTTCCACAGGGTTACTGATGTGGTTTATGTTCTTCCAAAAAATACAGGAACATGAAATATTGAAGAAAAGAGATAAGTAGAAACCACCTTGGTATTTCTGGCAGTGAAAATCTTTGCAGTAGCTTTTGTATTTCTCTACCTATTGTTGTTTCACAGACCTGGCAGTGTCTGTATTATTTTCTTCATTGGAAACAGTTCTTAGGCGTTCAAGGAAACAAAGATCTGCCATCTTAAAATGTCTTTTGCCGGTGTTTATTTTCTAGAAGAGGTTCTGAAGATTGGGTCACAATTGCCTTTGGTAAAGGAAATTTACCTCTTCAAAGCATTGCATGTGACTACATGAAAAGAAGAGCAAGGGAGATAGCAGCCCCAACTGCACTACTGTCTACCTGCTCCACCTCCCTAACTCTGTGGTAGGACTGAGAGGATGCCTGAGAGGATGAGGACTGGAAGATTGTCTGTGAGCTTCTTTCTGACATAGATGTTAGTGTCACAATAGTTCCATGGGGCAGCTGCCAGGCTGTACCTGAAATTCACTCGATTTACATAATGTGGGAACTGGTCCCCATCACCCTAATTAATTTTCTAGGAGCCATACGCACAACCTTGAGTGAGAATTGCTCTTTGTAGGAAAAAGAAAATAAATCAAAACCTCTGCCCATTTTAGGCATCTGATTTCTTCTTTGAGGGAGTATCTGTTCATTTCTTCTCCCATCTATTGATGGGGTTAAATTTTTATTTTTGTTAAGTTCTGTCAGTACTTTGGCCCCTATTTATTTACAATAGAATGTTACTGTTGTACATGTGCATGTGTCCCAGGACCTAGCAGAGATCACAGGTCCCCAAACTGCCAAACAGACCCCACTGGGCAGGTTTACCCATAAATAAAAAGTTTAAAACAACAACAACAACAAATCCTCTGCCCAGGTTTTTAGGTTGTCATTTACCCTCACAGAAAAGAAATTCAAGAGAAGATAGTGAAGTGAATAGTTTTATGAGGAGAGAGAATTTAGTATTCAAGAGAGAACATAAGTGTCCCCAGAGGAGACACAACTTACATTGATATGAAGGCAAATCTTCAGTGTGAAGAACAGTACTGTGAACCTTTACAGAGCTGGCTTTATGAGGCTTTTTCAAAATCGTTCCCATCTGTGTCTGTCTATGTAGATAAAATTCCATTGCTAAGGTGTGGTCGAAGAAAAGAGGGTCTGAGCAATAATAGTACAGTAAGTAAAGGTTACCTGCCTCACACACAGCCAATACAGGTTTGATTCATGAAACCGCATAAGGTTCCCTGAGCCTGTGAGGAGTGATCCCTGAGTGCCAAAGCAGAAGAAAGCACTGAGCATATCTGAGTGTAACCCAAAACAAAAACCAAAGGGAAAGCATGTTAGATTCTTGATGGTCTTTTTTTATATTTTTATCATGGCCTTTTATATCTCTTAGAATGGCTTTTCTGAGGGGGTCCATCTACCTCTGGGTGGTACCTCTGGGTGGTTTCTACATCTGGGTAGAGCCTCATTTTCTACCTCACCAAGGAACTCAATATTTCCATCTTACAAGGGTCTTGGTCTTCCTGTTTTTAGACTGCTTCATGGCCAGTGACATATCTCTTTTTTATTTTATTTTTATTTTAAATAATAATATTTTTATTTAAGAACCATAATTACAAACATTTTTGCAGTTGGGTTTCAGTCATAAAGATATACACCTCCCTTCCTCAGTGTGAACTTCCCTCCACCAATGGCCCCATCGTCCTCCTCCCTCACCCCCTTCCTGCAAGTCAGGAAGAGTGTTTGCCTTGCATACAACTGACCCAAATTCAATTCCCAGTATTCCATATAGTCCCCAGAAGGCTCCAGGTCTGCCTTGAGTAGTTTCTGAGCACAGAGCCAGGAATAATTCTTGTATTCTGCTAGGTATGGCCCATATTGGTGAGTTCAATCTTTTCTGAGTCTTTCCAAAAAGAAAAGAAAAATAAAAATATTTTACTAATAAACATCTTATTTTTTCTTTTATGAATATGGTCGATTTTTACTATTTGTTTAGCCCTGAGACCTCAGGGATGGGATGATTTATTTGCCCTTCAACATCCTCAGTGGATAAGACAAACTATTACTCCTGCTCTATGTCACTGGGGAAATTGTGGAGTACAGAACTTGGAGGTACTAAATTCATGACTGGTCCTTGCACTTGAGTGTCATTCCACCTCCTCTGCTATTCTGCTCTTTGATGTTGATCTAGCAAATCACCTTGCTGAAATATTAATGCTGACTTGTTTACTTATTTGATAGAATTGTGAGGGCAATCCACAACACATTAAGCATCTCTTCTGGGTTAGCTGCTGAATTAAATTGGGTTGCCTGTGAGGAATAAACTCGGTGAAGTTAAAAGAGGAACACAGGTGCTGACATTTAATATACCAACTTATTTTGTTGGTGTTTGCCTCTTTCTAATGATGGAAAATTTGACAAAGTGTTCCAACTCATTTAATTCCTGTCAACTAAAACTATAGAAAAAGGTAACATGTCTCTACAGATTCTGTTCTACTGCCACTCAAGGGCCAAGCAAGCAAAAGGCATAGTGACAAGTCAAGAGAGACCAGCAAGTTGGCAAAGATGGCAGTCTCATGTCCTTAACTATCTAAATAGTTATGACAGTTTGCTTTTTGGTTTGAAATTTTTCTGTTTGGGGCTATACCTTTGGGGCCTTGAGTCACTTCCAGCAGTACAAATTATGTACAAATTAAGTGTAAATTGTGTTTGGGAGCAAGGGTAAACTGAGGACAAACAATCCTTGTCTTTAGGTTTGTGGGCAAGGACAGCTGTACTTCATGTTGGAGTTTGACCTATTCCATCTGCTTTGAAGAATAGCCACCCACATTTAGGAATGCAATTTGCTTTACTATGTCTGCTGATTAAATGCTCATTCCATTCTGAAACAACCTTACAGCCACTCTCAGAAATAATTTTTAGTTAAATATCTGAGCAAGTTGGGACCAGAAGGGTAGCATACTGGTTGGGTGCTTTATATATAACTGACCCTGGTTTAATCTTTGATAACCTATCCACTCCTGACTACCAAGAGTGGTTTCTGAGGTTTTATAATATATTTTAGACATATATTTTATAAATATATATTAATTATCATTATGAGCTCCATGTAATGAACAAGGTACTGAAAAGTCATCTTCTTTCTCCCTCTGTTGCTATTTTTTCTGATATTTTACTATAGCTAGACTATGCATAGACCTAAGAGAATGCACTATTTCATCTTTAACATCAGCACATTTATTGGATAGTCTTACTACTCAGTGTGTAGTCCCAGAGTTAGCAGAACTGGTACCACCTAGGAGCTTATTAGAAATGTAGAAATTAGGGGCCGGAGAGATAACACAGCGGCATTTGCCTTGCAAGCAGCCCATCCAGGACCTAAGGTGGTTGGTTCAAATCCCGGTGTCCCATATGGTCCCCTGTGACTGCCAGGAGCTATTTCTAAGCAGATAGCTAGGAGTAACCCCTGAGCACCACCAGGTGTGACCCAAAAACAAAACAAAAAAAAAAGTAGAAATTAGGAATAAAACCCCATCTACATTTACTGTACATTATGGCATATCTAGTATATCTAGTTAAATAGTGTTACCTAGTGTTATTCAAGGATTATTAGTGATTATTGAGGATAAAATTGATGGCAAAACTCAGCTGAAAAACTAAAATATGCTTCTGTTCTTTTTCCATATCTTTCATGGAGAAAGGAAAAAAGAATCAGTAAATGTTCAATTCTAACAAAAACCAAGATACATTTTTATGTCTCTGACCATACCTAACATGAAAATAACTGGATAAAAAAAACTTCTGAGTTCTCTACTTAACCAAATTTATACATATATTTAAGTTTTATATACATTTATATATTATTTTCTCCATAGCCTGCTGCACAATATTACTGCAATGAAGTTTCTATGAAATTTAAATACAAACAAAAGTAGATTAGATGTGGTCAGAGACTGGGGAGTTGTTAAAAACCATTGTGCTCTTTTTTTAAATAAAAATATTTTAGATCTAGGTGGTGTGATCATTGACTTGTACGATGAGTGTAAACTAATGCCATATAGTGCATAGTTACAATGAGTTATGATGGTTTAAATTGAAATGTTATATCTTCTTTTGGTGGGGTGAGTGTTTGAGGAGGTGAAGTCTAAAAAAAGCCTGTACAAGCTCTTGCAAATGTGGACACAAATATCCTGCTAGTCTCACTAAAGTTGCCATCAACCATCAGAGACACATTTGGTGTGCACAACATAAGAGTTATTCTAATACTCAGATTTTCAGGTTCTCAGCCCCAGGTAAACGCATGCACTTCACAAGAAAATAAAGTCACCTTTTCTTCATTCACTTTCCAGTTTCTTTGCCTTTCTTGTAGAAAAGAGTTTTCAGAAGAAACTATATGATGTTACATTAAATTTATATTAAAGAGAATAAGATATGTTCAAGAAATACTTCAGGATTCCCAGGGATAGCAGAGAGGCCCATAATAAAAACAGAAATTGACACACTTATAGTCAACACATAGGAAACTCCAGAATAGAGCATCTCAAGTTGCTTTGGAAAATTGATTATGGAGTTTATACATTGTCTTAAGCTTGGGTTCACTGAGTATAAAAGAGTACATTGCTAGGTAGGGCAATGAGAAGGAAAAGTACTTGGAAATATGATCATCTCTAATCTTTTTCTGCTCTGAGTCTTATTGAGGCTTTTGTTTGTTTTCTCTTTTGTTTTTCAGTCACATCTGACTATGCTCAGGGCTTTCTTCTGGTTTTGAGCTTAGGAATCACATATGGAAGGGCTCAGGTAACCCCTCAGATGGGTTGATGGGAATCATCTGAAGTCTACATGCATGGAAACCATCCTCCCACTACACTCTATTTCTCATCTTGTGACCTTTGTTTTTGTATGTGAGTGTTCTAACAGGAATTTTCAACTTTAGATACATTTTCAATTTATCTGAGTTGATATCTGATTCTCATGTATGTGGAAGAATCACTATTTTTATATCCTTTTCCTGTCTCCCAAACAGTTCTTAGTTTTATGACTTCATAAACTATGTTGGCAAGCCTGCCTCCCTCCACCTGACTGCTGCCATATAGATATAAGTAGATACTTTACAACAACAAAAAATGTAATTTAAAAAATAAGAGTTAAAATTGTCCAAGAAGATTGAGTTTACAGATAAACTAGTCTAGAAGCTATAACCCAAAATTTAATTAATTTTCAGATTTTACATACCACTGATTCTTAT
The DNA here is from genome assembly GCA_004027635.1 of Crocidura indochinensis. NCBI lineage: Eukaryota > Metazoa > Chordata > Mammalia > Eulipotyphla > Soricidae > Crocidura > Crocidura indochinensis. Next base: position 9,294 of record PVKC010030733.1, read on the forward strand.
GAGATTCCTAAGAGAAAGGGACTCAACAACAACAAAAAGGGTAATCAGGAAAATACTATTAATTTATATTAATTGACTGTTTAGAGTGAAAAAAGTTACAAAATCTAGGTTTTTCCTAGAAGATGCCTGTATTTGAGACAGCCATTCTACTTTTTTATGTTAATGTGCCTTTACATTTCCATGTTATACAAGATTTTATTTATACAAGACTTTTTAATAAACCAAAGGCATCCATCTGTATAGACATGGAAATAGAGGGATGTGCATGGTTAAAACTCTTATAGAAGAAATACAAAGAGAACAAATACCAAGAAATAAAAAGAACATTTGGTGTTCATTTTTTGACTTCTGCAAAAGTTTTCAAGATAATAGTTAGAAAGTCACATTTTATCACTATTTTTGTGCATATTCCTTAAGTGTTGATTACCATCTCATGAACCAGATTTGGTTGACTTAAACACTCATATTTTATGAGCAAGACACACAGAATTCATACGATATGACACATTGGAAGTTTCACCTACTAGGGGAGATAATAGCTACTATGACCCAAAGGAGAAAAAATGAGATAGATGAAAAAACTATCAGAAACATGGTAAATGTCTCTTCCCTTCTAGATAAAATAGAAGCTTTGCCAGATTTACTTGATATCCAGTCCACTTCCCAAATTGGTACAGTCATACATATTAGATTGTAATATATATATATTGTAATATATATATATAAACAACCTAAAGTGGCACCCTTGAGACTCCAATGTTCCTCTCTAACCCCAGCATCAAATGGACCCAAAAGATTGCATTTCTGGCAAGGAAGTTGAATGGTAATGGAACTGAGAGTATCAGCTGATTGACAAGGTCACCGTGTCAACAGGTAAATTGGCAGAATCATATTAACCATGGAGAAGAGCAGCCAAACTGAAGTTTGGGTGGAAGATTGAGGGGGCGGGGATAAAGGAGGAGAATGAGAGAGAAATAAAGATAGAGACAGAAACAGAGATAATCACAGTAGTGACAGAGACTGAGATACAGAATCTATGTGAAGCTTAGGTATAATTTACTGACAAATAAAATTCCTTCCACCTTATCCCATCTTCTCTTTTAACTTTCTCTCTGTGCTGTGGAAGATTTAACAATTATTGGAAGAAAGGTAGCTCCTTCTTGTTTTTGCACATATAAGAAGTGTTGGTGAAATTTTCTTTAACCTCACTTTACATTTTGTAAGACAAAGCAAAAAGAAGCAAATTGTAAGAAATGATAATAGAATTATTTATAGATATATTATGTCCTTACTTGTGGGATCTTCTGCAAATTAAGACTTTCTGAGTCTTCTACTTAAGACTTCAGTTTGTACGTTATACTGTAGTGACAAACAGCTCCAATATTTAAGTTGCTCAGAAATATAAATGTTTATTTCCCACTATAATTTTTCCCATTATAATTTTTGTGACTTTGTGTTCACAGTATAGATTTAGGGGCCCAGATTAATAAAGCATTTATCACTTGGAACTATGATACTGTGTCAAGAAAAAAAGAACTAAGTATGGATCTCAAATTCAGTTTAATGTTCAGCCTCAGGCAAAAGCAACCTTTTCAACTCATGGCTTATTGGCTGGTGCTAACCCCATGGGCCCAGCCAAAGACAAAGAGATAAGAAACTGTACATTGCTACTTGGTTAGAAATATTTAATAAAGGGCATTTAAAATTAAATATTTTTATTTTCAGATCATGCTCTTTCAAGATATCTACTTTTTCAAAGTCAATTTGGCTACATGTTTAAGCTTACTAATTTGCTAAGGTTTTAATCAGTAGCAGATAACAAAGTTACAATATTTGTCACATTATTAGACTGCATTTTCAGAGGTCAGAGTGTATGTCACCAGAATTAAATTATAGAAAGCCCAAATGATATAAAGATTAAGATCACTATAGAACACATAGATATTAATAGATGATAAAGATAGACATAGATATAGATAGACATATAGATGAACTCTATGGCTAAACATATAAAATTATGGATTTCTTGAGGTCAGAAATCAGGCTTAGTCCCAAAGTAGGGATAGCATGACTTTTTTTCTTTTTCTTTTTCTTTTTCTTTTTTTTTTTTTTTGGTTTTGGGATCACACCTGGCTGTGCTCACGGTTACTCCTGGCTCTATGCTCATAAATAACTCCTGGCAGGCTCGAGGAACGAGATGGGATGACGGGATTCGAACCACCATCCTTTTGCAAGTAAGGCAAAACCACCACGCTGTCTCTCCAGTCCCTCTTTTTTTGAATACTGTCCCTTCCAGATATCATCCTAATGACACATACCCAGTGAATTTTACATATCAAAGGAACAAGTTTAAGGAAGGAGGAAGTTGGGGAAATACCTTTGTTTGGGATTGATAGCAGGGTGTCATCTTACAGATAGGATCACACACTAAGACTTTGGATTTGAAACTGAAACTATCAAACTCAATTTTTACTTGTCATCACTGTCCATCTTGCCTGTGCATGAATGCTAAGAGCAGAGCACTCTCCTTTCCCATCTTTCTGTACTTGAACAACAAAGCAGTCCATCCTTGAACCAAGAGGTCTATGAGTCTTGGTAATAATAATTTTCTCAATTTTAAGCATACCTGCAATTTTTCCCTTACTCCTACATGAGGTAATGGTGACTATGCCTCGGCGATAGCTTTGAGTTAGGGCGTTTGCCTTGTGTGCAGGACGGTGATTTGAATCCCGCCATCCCATATGGTCCCCTGAGCCTACCAGGTGAGATTTATGAAAGCTGCTGGTTGTGACTCCTCCCCCCGCCAAAAAAGTAAATTTTGACCACAGGTCAAATTTTATTCTTAGGTCAACACCCCCCCCCCTTCGCCATCTTGAGCTGTATTATTAAAAAACATGTCCACCAAATTCCAGCTGCATTGTTTCCACTTCCATCAAAATTAGTTTTCTAGAAAACTTTTCAGTATCTCACATTCTCCCCCACTCCTTTCAGCCCAGTCAGCTTCATATTCGTCAACTTAAACCTGGTTTTTGTTCATCATTATTATTTCATTGATAGTAATTATAAATTTTTCTTATTATTTTTAAAGCATCATAGAAATATTCTCATGTCAAACAGATATAAAAAAGGGGGGGACACCTGAAAAAAATACTGTGGAAGATATTCCTGATTTTTCACATCTGAACATATAAATTTCTTACTGAAATTTACAAGAAGAGCTTAACTGATATTTAGGATGTCTGTAATTTAAGATTTTAACCATAACTTGTAATCCTTAGTTGCTTTATTTTTATGCAAAATTAAATCAAATCTTTATTGTAATTTTTAAGAGCCCAGATTGATCTTCTCTGCCTTTCCAGAGCATTCTCACATGAGCTCCTAAAGACACAACTATATCTGCATTTGGATTAACCATTTTAATTCATGACAGTTTCCATAAAATACTCCCAAAAGACGTTTGTGAGTTTATTTATATTCAATATTACTTATTTGTTAGCGATTTGGTACGTAAAAATCAAATAACCAGAATAACTATAAGCTGCCATTTAAAAATACACTGAATATTTGTGGGCAACTGATAACTCAGAATCAAAATGCAACACTGTATGACTATATGGGTTTTCTTCAGCTGCAAAGAAAAAAATGCACTCCTGGGGCCAGAGAAATAGCATAGAGGTAAGGCGTTTGCCTTGCATACAGATGGACTATGGTTCGAATCCCAGCATCCCATGTGGTCCCCTGAGCCTGCCAGGAGCGATTTCTGAGCATTGCCAAATATGACCCAAAAGAAAAACAAGAACAAAAAAAAGAAAAAAGAAAAAAATGCACTCCTATGTTATTGCAGCTCTATTCAGTAGCTAATATCTGGAAACAACTCAAGTGCCCAAGAACAGGTGAGTAGATAAAGGAACAATGGTACATCTATACAATGGAATACTATGCCACTGTTAGGAAAAATAGAGTCATGAAATTTGCTTATACATGGATGGATATGGAGAGTATTATGCTGAATGAACAGAGTTGGAGGACAGGGATAGATATAGAATGATCACATTCATTTGTAGGATATTAAATAGAAAACTAGTAGGGTATTAATATCCAAAGTCATAGGTACGAGTTCGAGGAGGACCAGCTCATGGTAAGAGGCTTGCCACCAATAGTAAGAAAGTGCAGAGAGTGGAGCCGGAGAGATAGCATGGAGATAGGATATTTGCCTTGCATGCAGAAGGATGGTGGTTTGAGTCCCAGCATCCCATATGGTCCCCCAAGTCTGCAGGGAGTGATTTCAGGGTGCAGAGCTAAGAGTAACCCCTGAGTACTGCCGAATGTGATCCAAAAAGTGATAGAAAAAAAAAAGAAAGTGCAGAGAAGGGCATTTTAGGGTAAATTAGGGACCACTATAACAATGATAGTTGGAAATAACCACTCTGGATAAGAACTGGGTACTTGAAGAAGATAAAATGATATGCATAATACCTCGTCAAAAGCCACAGTATCTAAAAGGAAAAAGAAAGAGAGAGACACACAGAGAGAATAAAAATGTCTGCCACAGAAGCAGGCAGGGGAGAGTGCAGGGGAAAGAGGGAAAGGAAACTGAGGACATTATTGATGAAAAAAATCACATTCTGGTAAGGAATGTCATACATTGTATGACTGAAATTCAATTATGAACAACTTCATAACTATACCATGGTAATTCAGTTAAATAATTTATTTATTAAAAATAAACAAAATTTGGGGCCTGGGAGATAGCATGGAGGTAAGGCGTTTGTCTTTCATGCAAAAGGTCATCGGTTCGAAGCCCGATGCCCCATATGGTCCCCCGTGCCTGCCGGGAGCTATTTCTGAGCATGGAGCCAGGAGTAACCCCTGAGCGCTGCCAGGTGTGACCCCAAAAATAAATAAATAAATAAAATAAACAAAAATAAATAAATAAACAAAATTGGATAGCTTGAAGAACAGAAATTTATCTCACAATTCTAGAGATTGGGAAGTTCAAGACCAGGGTGCCAAGATGCTTTCTTCTGGCAAATCTCTCTTCCTGGCTTTCATATGGCCAACTTTCTGTGCTGTCGTATGTCCATTCATTGTAGCATGAGAAATTGCTTCTTCCTTGAAAAAAAGTTAACATTCCACTTCGCCACATGGTGTCAGTATTGGAGACTATTGGTGCTTCCTCTGGCAACAAAGGCAATGATGAAATAAAATTCCTCTTAATATGAATATCAGACTAGTAAATAATAACCAGCTTCCAGCCACCCACAGAATGGGAGAAACTATTTACCCTATACCCATCAAAGAAGGGGTGAATATCTAAGATATACAAGTTACTGGCAGAACTTAAAAAGAAAAAAAGAATCTAACCCCATCAAAAAATGTGGAGAAGAAATGAATAGACACTTCCTTAAAGTAGAAATATAAATGACCAAAGGCACATAAAAAA
>PVKC010030734.1:0-14736 GCA_004027635.1 Crocidura indochinensis
CTGGACAGCTGCACATCCTGGATTCCCTCCCCCGCATGAAACCATTTAGCCCAGGAACAACCTGCACATCCTTCAGGCACAAAGAAAGAAAAAGGAAGGAGGGAGGAGTGAGGAAAGGAAAGAGAAAGAATAAGAAAGGGAGTGAGAGAGGAAGGACGGGAAGGAGGAATTGGTCACTATTTTAAAAACAGCATGGAAATCTACTATACCATGCTAATAACTAATTGGAATATGAACCAGGGAAATGTGCCTAGAAGCCTATTGGCCCAGAAGGAAGGAACTGTTTACTTCCACCACCACCACCCCCAACGCAAGCAAGCCAAGTCTCCAGAATCCAGGCAGAGCTGCCCCCTTGGCCTTTCCTCTGTACCCAGGTGTGAAGCTGACCCAAAGTGACCACTCTGCACTGTGCCCCTCCAAGAAGGTGGGCAGCCCAGGGGGCCCGCACTTACTTTTTGCAGGCAGGGGCCCGCTGTCCACGCTGCCCCCAAAGCCTGGGGTGTCACAGAAGGGCGGGGCCCAGCCAAAATCGCAGTGACAGTTACCATTGTTGTTGCACACCTGGAGGGAGGAGTATGGCTTAGGCGTCAGCACCATGGACAGCGCCAACCACCCCACAGCTGGGGCGCAAGTAAGTACATACCCCGTGGCCATGACACTGCCTCTGGCAGCCTTCCACTTGGAAGAAGGAGGTGTTTCTGCACTGGCCCTCGAAGCAGATCTGCGGGGATGGGGGGATCCAACCTCAGCACACATGGGGGACAAACAGGGTGGATGAGGGGTACAAGGGCAATCAATTGTCAGGATCCTCTGGGAACCACATTCTGCTATTGCTTTGTGATTAGGGAGGAATCATTGATACAGAACACAACATGAATAGGAACAGGTGCTGGCATGGTGGCCCCACCTCTTTATCATATATCTATCACTTCATCACTTCTTCCTGTGCGCTCATTTATCTATTCCACAAGGAATAAGGGCAGCCATGTCATCTGTGGGCTGTCACAAATGCAAGCTCTCTTGCTCTCACAGCCAGCTGAAGAGATATGCATATCCGCATGTCTGAAGGCCAGGAGGTCTAGTTCCTAATTCACATGCCAGTAACAGGACTGACATGCAGTGAGGAAGGGAAAGAGCAAGTCTAGTTCTGTGATTTGCAGGGACCAACTCAGTTGTCCTCTGCAACAGCCCCTGAAGTGTAGGGTGTGGGCCATGCTATGCCAAAGAAATCACTACAGAAGGGCAAGGAGAAGAAGATGGGACACGGGGCTTAGGAGGGAGGAGCTCACATGGTTGTGGTCACACTTGATTCCTGTCATCACCAGTCCTGGATCCAGAATGTCTGCCATCTCTGAGTCTGGGTAAAAATGGACTCCGTGGCACATGATCTTCTTCCCATTTATGTAGACGCTGGTGTCGATGGACACAGAGTTTTCCTCCAGGGGCTGTTCGTTGCGGCTCTGGCATTGGATCTTGCCACACTTGGCGTCTCTGCATGCAGGAGAGAGGAGAGTGAGAAGATGCAGTCACATGGGAATGGAACATGTTGGTGAACAGATGAAGAGACAGGTGCATGAGTGAGTGATGGATAGATGAGTGCACAGTGGGGGAGTGAGTAGGAGGGCGGATGGATAAGCAGGTAGAGGATGGGCAGATAGCTGGGTGGCTAGGTGTTTGGTGGGACTCGTGGGTGGTTAGGTAGATGAGTGCACAGGTAGATGGATGGGTATGTAGACAGGTAGATGAGAGGACAGGCAGATAGACAGATGAATGGGTGGATGAGTGGGCAGATGGCTGATTAGTTGGATGACAGACAGGTACAAAGATATGTGGGTAGCTGGGTGAGAAGGTGGGTAGAGGCTGATGCCACCATAGGTGAACTTTGCCTTCCCAGAAGAAGGTTCCCAGAGACAGTGGGACTGGCTTTCCAGTCCTGGGCACCATCCCTTCCTCGACTTTCCCAGGACCTATAATGTAGGGTCACGCCCAGGCCTGTGATGGCTGACTGACCCCACAGACTGACTTAATGGCCCACCTTTGAGCCCAGCAGGCTGCAAGTGGGTGAGAGAGAAAGAAGGCGGGGCAAGATGCAGTTACCCCTACCCAAACACACACAGCCCAGCTCACTGGTGGGGAGGATCCTCTGTTGTTTGGTTCTTACCGAATGCTACACTTCTTGAATGCCCCAGTTATGTCCTTCCCGCAGTTTCCATATTTGGTTCCAGCCATATTCACCTGCTCAAAACAGAGATCCAGTGCAGGCCAGGCATCTGCATGGGCAAGAAATTGCTGTCAGTGCACCAGTCATTTCAGCAAGTAGCTTTGATAGGGAGCTTAGGGAGATCATGAGTTTAAATAAGTTTGGGGGGTGGAGAGATAGCACAGTGGTAGGGTAAACGCCTTGCATGCAGCTGATCCAGGAGGGATGGTGGTTTGAATCCCGGCATCTCATATGGTCCCCTGAGTCTACCAGGAGTGATTTCTGAGTGCAGAACCAGGAGTAACCTGAGCACTGCCAGGTGTGACCCAAAAACCAAAAGAAAAAGTTTGGGGGGACTATTTATTTTTGACTTTTACATACACAAAGACATTTGGGGGAAAATATTTTTGCCTTTACACACACACACACACACACACACACACACACACACAGACAGACAACACTTTTCAATTGTGTTGGGGAATTTTTTCAATAAGTTGTTCTGCTCCCCATGAAGGGAGCTGCTGAATTCTGCATGTTTTAGAGGGGCATGCCTCTTCCAAACACCATCCCTTTCTCTGAACATCTGCTGGGGACCAGTCCTGTCAGGACTTCTTCCTGTCAGTACTCATGGCACCAGGGGCCTACGCTGCTCCAGCTACACCACCAGAGAAGCCGGTTGGCTTCCTTTCCGCCTACCCCCCAGAAAGAAGAGGCCGGAGCAAAGTGAAAGGTTGGTGAGGCTCCTGACTGCTTTTTTCATAGGGACCGGGCTGTCTGTGTCCCCACATGCTGCCGCACAGTAAGGGGCCTGCCCTCCAATGTTCCCCACTTTCCTTACACACTAAGAGGGTAGCCATCAAAGCCAGGAAATGCCTCCTCTTGGGGAGATAAAGACTTTCCCCTTTCAGGATGGTCAGACAGATGCGTCCACCTGCATTTCTCCTGCCCATTTTTTGTGGGAAGGACTCAGACCCATTCATCACCCCCAGGTGGAAAAGCATCTTGGAGCCACAATGAGAGAGCAAAGTTGGCCGCTGCCTCTTCCTGGAAGCCCATCCAGACGGAAGAATGCTCTGAAGCCAGGGAGGGTAGAACTCACCGTTCCCCCACAGCTGTCGGCACTGCTCCTGGTATGTGAGGCACATGCCGTTGTAGCAGTAGGCCTGGCCCCCCTCACACGGTGTGCCATCTATCTGGTAGAGATTAGTGGGACAGTGGGGGGACGTGCCCGTGCAGAACTCTGGGAGGTCACACTGGCGCATCTGCTTGCGGCAAAGAGTGCCGGAAGCCAGCAGCTAGTGAGAGCAAAAGGGAGATACCGTGAACACCCCGTACTCTGTGGGCACCCTGTCCCTGCCCTGATTGGCTCTCCAGGGAAGCTGACGGGAAGACCCCCAGCCTGGTCTCCTCCTGGAGGTGGTCAAAGAGGAAGCCAAGGGCTAAACAGGCACTGGGGCACTCAGCAGCTCTCTGGGGCTCCCAATGCTGCCCACTTGGTTGTTGGGAGGGCCCGTGGCTCCCCCAGAGAGAGCCTGGGCTGGCACTCACCTTGCATTGGTAGCAGCAGGCACCCTGGGCACACTGAACCCCTGACTTCAGGGTGCAGTTACTGGCATTACAGCAGGGGTTGTCACACTCCTGGGGAAACAAGTTGGGGGTGTGTGTGAGCCTCTGGTTGGGGAAACAGGGACCATCACCCTCTGGGGGGGTCCACCCCCACCCCACATTTTACTGGGGAGTTAGCAATGAAGTCATCAGGGAGAGCTGGGCTGGAGCGAGAGTATAGTGGGGAGGGTGCTCGCCTTGCATCCTCAGCTCATCGTATGGTTCCCCCAGAGCCCCACCAGGAATGCAAAGCCAGGAGGAAGTGAGCATCAGTGGTCATTGCCTCAAAAAAAAAAAAAAAAACATCCAAGAAACAACAACAACAACAAACCCCAGGGGCTGGGGAGATAGCATGGAGGTAAGGCTTGCTTTGCAAGCAGGACAGTGGTTCGAATCCTGGCATCCCATATGGTCCCCTGAGCCTGCCAGGAGCGATTTCTGAGCGTAGAGCCAGTAAGAACCCCTGAGTGCTGGGTGTGACTCAAACAAAAAACCCCAGAGTCGGGACACAGGGGAGGCACCGCAGGGGCATTGGGTCCTCATCAGCTACAAGATCCTCCACAAGACCCTTTCATGCCAGCAGCTCCAGCCCAAGTTCTCTCCTTGCACAGGTGGGGAAACTGAGGAAGATTTCCCCTTCCTCTTCTTCCCAGGTTCTACATCCAGAGACATGGGGTCAGAGGTCACTCGCACAGACACCCCCACCACACTGCCCATCATATCTGCCCTGACACCATGTCCCAACATCCACTGTGGACTGACAGGACAGCAGTTCTAACCAAGTACATGCCCTGCCTGAACTGGACTCAGGCTCTGGCCTCTGTCCCAATCCTGGAGTGCAGTATCACACCCTTATCCACCCACAGCTGGGATCCATGTACTTAATACTCATTAGCCAAGCCTAGTCCTACATACATGAATGCATGCACACACACCATCCTGGGGTCTGGGCTGATCTGTGCATTGGTGGCCAGGGTGGAGGCAAGGCAAGGTCTGCTGTATCGTGAAAGGTGAATGCAGAGGTCAGGAAATGCACCAATCTTACCCATAAACAAGACTCTTACTTTGTCTCCACCCAGTCTTTGGATAGTCATGAACTTCCCCCAGGTAGTTTTGTGTGTGTCAGCAGACAGAATTTTGTGTTTAAAGAGAAATAACAACAACAACAAAACACTCAACTTCTCTGCTCTCCTCTGCGTTCTTCTTTTCTCTCCCTTTTCTTTTTCTGCCCTCCCCTTCTCCTCTTTTGTTTTTGGACCACACCCTGCAGTACTCAGGTTCTGAACTCAGGGGTCACTCCTGGTGGGCTTATGAGACCATATGGGATGCCTGGGATCAAAAAATCAACCCCGGGTTGGCTGTGTGAAAGTCAAGACCCCTCCTGCCATACTGCTCAGGCCCCAGTTCCAACCTGGCCAGCAGTAGAAAACATCCCCTGTGGTGCACTCCTTCAAACAGGAGAGAGCTTGGAGGCTCAAAGCACTATTTCTGGTTCCCCCATTTCTATCCTCCCCTCCAGGCTGAGCTCAGCCAGCCTATTATTTGTAGCAGCATCCTAAGGCCCAGTTTCAAGTTCATACATCTAACCCCAAGATCATGCAGCTGGAATAGGAAGGGTTGTGTGTGTGTGTGTGTCTGTGTCTCTCCCGGGAAAAAAGACTGCAGTTTCTGGGGAGACAGAAGAAGAGAGACCACGGAGACCAGCCAGTGCCAACTAGAGCACTGGGCTTGACAGCAAGGTGGGCCATAGAAGCAGGACATGGTGGTGTTGGAGCTGCCAGGTCTACCCGTGATCAGGGGCCACGATGGCCTGCAGAGGAGAGGCCCTGAGTTGTAAGACTCCCAGCAGTCACTGGCCACGCCTCCCACCCAGGACCTGGCCTCACCTCCTCCTCACCGCAATCACAGTCTTCTCCAGCCTCCAGATAGCCATTCCCACACCTGCCGTCACTGTATATCCGACGGGTGTCTGGTATATTGGACAGGCACATGCCCCCACCAGTCTTTAGGTAACGCTCCAGATCCTTCCGGTTGCAGTTGTTGAACACTTTGGGGAAGGGGTCACTGGAGGGAGCACAGGGTGGAGGATTCAGGCTGACTCGGCCTCCCCTGAGCTCAGAGCAGCCTTAGATGGCACACGGCAGCTACCCCACCTTCCTTAGACAAATGTGCCAGAGGCTGGGAGGTAGGCAAGAATGAGGCCCCGTAGGGATGCCGTCTGGTCCCTCCCACCTCAGGGCTCCCCACTAGGAGGGTGCCAGCACCTGCACCTGCTCTCTCTGTGGCTCTCTCTGTAGCTGAGCCTTTTCTGAAACTGAAGCTCGGGGCTTTTCTCAAACACCAAGCTCTTGGGTTTCATGTCAGTTTTCTTTTGCTTTTGTTTTTGTTTTTGGGTCACACCCGGCAGCGCTCAGGGGTTAGTCCTGGCTCTATGCCCAGAAATCGCTCCTGGCAGGCGTCGGGGACCATATGGGATGCTGGGATTTGAACCACCAACCTTCTGCACACAAGGCAAGTGCCTTACCTCCATGCTATCTCTCTGGTCCTTCGTGTCTGTTTTCAAGGTGGAGGCGGCCATTCACACAGCCAGATAATACACACAAACACACAGAGAATCACACACGTTCGCTCCTCTCACATGATCACAAACATGCTCATGGACACACAGACGCTGACATTGATATGGATACACTTTCACACTTATGTTTACACCCCACACATGCTTACATGCTCATGTAGACATTCACCTGGACTCACATATGTTCACATGCTTAGACACGTTTGTACTCACAGCCCACATACAGTCACACACAATATTCACACATGCATAGTCAGAGTCACTCTCCCACATGTATTCTTGTACTTTCACACTGTTCCTCATCTGTGCAGTTTCTGGGGAAACTGTTTCTGCACTTGAGTGCAGTCACACTCAAGTGTGTTCACTCTCCCTCACTCACATGTGCTTACCCTCACACTCACATATGCTCCCTCTCCCTCACATACTTGTGTGTTTTCACACTCACATTCTCACACTCTGGGTTGTTATATATGAAAGCATTTTCGTAAGATTATTATCTCTGCCTGTTGTCCCACCTTGACCTTCCAGGTGGGGGCGTGGTTGAGAGTCTAATAGTCTGGGATCGAGGTGTTCGGTGTCTTTTTGTAGAGTTTACGAGCTGGCTCCAGGTATTTTTTGGAGCTGGTAGTGGGCTTACAAAGGACTCTACACCCAATCTTCTTACCCCTTTACCCTCCTGTCTGTGCGGATTATTTGCTGCAGATAAATGTTACCAAGATCCCCCCCCCACACACACACACACAAGGGGATAGAGGAATGGGAATAATTTCTCATTCTGGGTGCTCTTTGAGGATACACTGATAACCAATCAAGGTGTAAATGGAACTCAACACTGGGTGACATACTCACATGACTTCGCACTCACACACCCACATGTACTCACACTCGCCATTCTCAGGGACTCCTTCCTGCCCACCCCACCCCCCAATCTGTCCGGCAAGTTCTGACTCACCCGGTGGCAGCTGCCATGATGCAGCCCCCTTCCTCTGCGCTGGCCTGGCAGCAGTTCTCAGAATCGTGTCTCATGCCTAAGTTGTGGCCCAGCTCATGGGCCATGGTGGCTGCCGCACCCAAGGCGTTCTCGGAGTGGTCCTACCCGGGACACAGTCAGGTCAAGGGCATGGCTGCTTCCTTCTGTGCCACTCCAGGCCCCACATGCATAGCCCAAGTGACTAACGGAAGGACAGAGCAAGGGGAGACAGGTGGGGAACACTTGCAGGCACCCCTCACGAGGGAGCAGTGAGCCCAGAATCGACTACTTCCCCCGGAATTGGCAGGGATCCTCAAAGAGGCAGTGGTATGCTAGCAGGCTTGCACTTGCGATATGGACAGAGATCGGGGTACAAACACACTTCCTCTCCGGATGCTCAGCCCTGACCCGGAGCAGGTAGGAGACTGAAAGACTTCCATGTAATCTCTCACCCCAAAACCTCACCCTAGGTGTCCAAAAGGTTTCACCAGCAACTCTTCCTGCCTCCCTTAATGTTAAAGCCTGACCTGGCAGTGGACACCCCCTTACATCCCAGGGTCCTAGCTGAGACTCACCATGGTGACACCCCCGGACTGGTACCTGGAGCACATGGACATGAGCGGAGCCACGCCAATGATGATGCTATTGAAGGCCACACCCCTGAGAAGGACAGGAAGGGTGGGTGTCAGATGGCAGTGCTTTTGCCAACGTGCCCCCATGATTCCTGGGGAGAGGCCTACACATTCAAGCATCACTCCTCACCTATGCTCTTGACTGCCCACCCACTGCTCCCGGAAAAGGCCCTTTCTTTCTCCCACAATGGGTCCGGGGCCTGTCCCTGAATAGACGTGAGCTGACACTGCCAAAGCTTCGACCTATTCCCACCATCCAGGAAATGAGTAGGAGGAGGGGAGGCTGGCCTAGGTCCCCACGATCATGTCCCAAGTGAATCATGCCCATGTCTACCACTTTGCTAGGGGGCGGCTGGGGCCTGTGGGGAAACAGCTGGCGGTGATGGTGATGCTTTGTTTCATACCCATCGGGGTTCAGGGAAATAGCTGTGGCTCAGGAGCCCAGAAAGAGCAGCTGTGCAGCTGGGGCCCCGTTTCTGATCCTAATGGACAGCAACCCCCCTTTGGGCCTCCTTCTGGGGCAAAGCCAGAGGGACTTTCAGGCAGGCCACACACATCTGTGCGAGTAGGTTATGCACCACCTCATCTCTGAGCTAGGACACTGTAGCTGATTCTGGAGCTTCGAGGGAAAGTGCTGGAGCTTCCCTGAATCTGGACAGACTCAGAGGCAGGGCCAGAGGGACAGTGAGGCAAGACACTCATTTCCCAAGTGCAGAGCCGAGAATGCCTTTGAGCATCTAGTCATGGATCAGTGAGGAGAATCAGCCTGTCCCATCCTGCGCCTTCCTCTTGCAAATGCAGAATTGCCCACAGCCCTCCCACTGGCGGCCCCTCTGCTCCCTAGACCCCCTAGGGCTGGCAGTCCCTGGCACCTAGGAGCCCAAAGAAGAAAACCTTAGGGTGAGCTCATGCACAAATCAAGGTGCCTAGTAGAACAGCCAGAGTCCCTGGGAAAGGTGGTGGTGGTGGTGCAGGCAATCTTGGCACCACCTCTCTATTCTGTTTCTTTTTGTTGTTGCTTTGTTTTGTTTTTTGGGTCACACCCGGCGGTGGCGCTCAGGGATTACTCCTGGCTCTATGCTCAGAATTCGCCCCTGGCAGGCACAGAGGAACATATGGGATGCCAAGATTCGAACCACCGTCCTTCTGTATGAAAGGCAAACGCCTTACCTCCATGCTATCTCTCCATCCCACTCCACTCCATTCCTGGGCTCACAGGGGTTTACTAGATGTTTACTGGGGTGCATCGAGGGCAGAGCCTTTGTCTGAGGGGCAGCCTATACCTTTAGGCCCCCCGAAGAGATGTGGAGGAGTCTCCTTACGTGATCAGCTGCGCATTGTCGTGTTTTATCCGGGCCAGCATCGTGTGCCGCCAGCTGAGGAAGGATATGAGGGTGGCATGGGAATTGCCAGACACCTTACACTGGTCCCCATGCGTCCACACTTCCAGGCCCACTAGGGCAATGCGGATGTTCAGGGGCCGGTAGAACTAGAAGACATGAACACACACAGGTCACACGGATGCCAGAGCCACACAACGCATTGATGTCAACCCCTCCTGGGTCCCCTGGTGTAGACATGGTCCTTGTCACAAAGATGTCAACATCTTCAACCTGAAGCCAGAGCTATAGTGCATAGAGTAGGGCACTTGCCTTGCACACAGCTGACTCAGGTTCAATCACTGGCATCCCATAAGGTCTCTGAATCTTCCAGGAGTGATTCCTGAGCACAGAGCCAGGAGGGACCCCTGAGCATTGCCAGGTGTGGCCCAAAACCAAACAAACAAAACAAGACAAAACAACCCAAATCTTCGATCTCAAAAGTAGCTCTCATGGGTTTAGAGCAAAGAGGGTGTTTGCCTTATACACAGCTGGCTTGGGTTCAATTCCTGGCATCCATATGGTCCCCATATGGCATCCCACATGAATCCCACCACGATGATCCTGAGTTCAGAATCAGGAGACCTGGAACAGCCTCCCGCTCCAAAATAGAAACAATAAAAATATAAAATCAAAATAACCCTGTGTATGTATTCTTTGCAGGGGAAAAGGAGTTTGGGGCCATACATGGTGATGCTCAGGGGTTACTCCTGGCTCTGCACACAGAAACTACTTCTGGTGGTGCTCGCAGGACCATATGGGATGCCAAGGCTAGAATCCGGTCAGCTACCTGCTCCAGTTCCTAGTGTGCAAATCTCTATTTCTATTTCTTATTGGCTAAGTTTAGCAAAGCTGAGCACTTTAACTTGAGCCTAGGAGAGCCCACTGTGGCAGCAACATCCCTTCCAGCCATATTCATGTTCAGGCATTGCCACAGTCAAGTCTAGGATCAGTCCTCTTTGACCCACTTTCTGTCTATGTATTTGCATTTCTGATCTTTTTCTTAAAAAGTAGTCAGAATACACACACACATAATGATCTTCAAAAACTGCCATCTTTCACTTTCCAGTTTTGGGAATTCATGGATCTGGGATTGCATTGTCATTAATCTCCTTTTCGTGTAGGTGAAAAGAGCTGACACCGTGGCACCCTGGTCACTCTGGGGATCTGCGTGCCAGGCTTCTCCCAGAACTTCTGAGAGTCAACAGTTGGCACTTACTGGACAGAAGTTCCCTTTCCACTGCCAGGTATTCTGGCTTCTTTGAGAACGCACTATCCTCTGGTGTTGGCAATTATCCAGCTACGGAAACTTCCCCTGCAATTAATCTTCAGGCTTCGATACAACCCTGAGATTCAAGTCTACACATGATTTCACACCTTTGGGATGCCCCATGATGAGCAGGCCACAGCCTTTGCGGTCTTCCCTCTTGCAGATATGCAAACAGGAGAGTGTCCTTCTGGGGTAAGTCGGAAGGTTGGAGGTACCTGGATTCCCAGGTTTAAGATTCTCCCCTTGAGATTGCAGAGGATACTTATCTTGTGACTGAAGCACAAGGAAAATGCCACATGCGAGCCTGGGTGTCATGAACGAGAGATGCCGCATCAATCTTACACTGGCCGGCGCCACCCTTGAGCTGGGTTCCAATGGACATGCAGTGGTGGCTCAGCTGCTCTTCGTGGGAGGATGACGAGCCGGGATTAAATCCAGGTGGTCAAACTCCTAGCGCTGGCAGCCTTCCTTGTCCCGACAGGCAAGGGCCCCCCAGACACTGTGGGGGTGAGGCTAGCTTCAGATTTGATGGAAATTTTCCTTTTTCTATGTTGTGTCCAACCAATCATTATAGAAAACAGTCTGGCTCCTAACTTGAACTCGCATTAAAGAGAGCATCTGGGGGCCTGGAACTGGCTTTTCCACACTTCAGGAAAAACATCTCAGACCGGCTGTGATGATTCAGCGATTTGAGGCTCAAATGGCCCAGCTGTGGCTTAAGAGCAGTTCCGGCCAAACAGTCACACAGCTGGCTAAGAGGAGGCCCGTTTCATGGACCCCCCCTTTGTAGGCAGGCGAGACAGCCTCCTAGAGCAGACAGGGGGGCGCTGAGGCCTCTCGTCCTGGGATTTCTTGCTGCACACGAACCAGCTGCAGGTTGTCACAATGGAAAGACGGAACCAAGCCTTCCACCTTCAGGGTCAGCAGAACAATGGAGCCACATGGGAGCAGAGTGGGGCCTCCGGGTCCCCTGCCCCCCCCCCCCCAGGAAACAAGCTTTCCTTGTTTTCCCACATGCACAACGCTGGCGTGGTGGGACTGTCGGATGTGGTGGCCGAGTATGTGTCGATAGCATGGGCACAGGACATGGCCCTGGAGCCTTTCCTTCCCAAATATGCCAATGCCCGCCTTCCCCTGCCACTGTCACTGATACCTGTCATTGCCAGTGTGGCTGGAGCCACCCTAGCAGACAGGCACCACAGGGGCCACTCTGCCGGCAAGTCTCTAGAACTCCCAGTTCTCTATATTCTTCAGGACCACAGCTTCTTCCAAAGTCCAGGCCAGTTCTGGCAAATTGGAAACATTTGGAGATTTGGGCTGTGTGGCCTCCATTAGAAGCAAGGATGGATTCTGGACATTACCATAGGACCCCCTGCCAGCACCCTCAATTTTTATGGAGGGTCCTTCCTAGGCTGGCCCCACTTCCAGCCTGAGAAGGCTCCTGAGTTTCAGCATGGGAGGAAAAGAACCTTGCTCTGGTGAGCTCCAGGGGTGGCTGCAGCTTATAACCCTTTGTTTATACTCATTTGAATTTTTCCAGGAGATGCTGACAAGATCCCAGGCCAAAACACAGGAATTCAGTCAGTTTTTCATTGGTTCAGACATGCTGTTGCGAGCTTGTGAGTTAACAGCAGGAAGGGCACTTGCCTTGCATGCGGCCAACCAGGGTTTGATCCCCAGCATCCCATAAGTAGGGGTCTCAAACTCAATTTACCTGGGGGCTGCAGGAGGCAAAGTCGGGGTGATCCTTGAGTGCAAAGTCAGTAGTAAGCCTTGAACATTGGGGGGTGTGACCCAAACAACTAAAACAAAACAAAACAAAAAAAGACTCCTCTAGGGCAGGGCTACAAAATGTTGTACAAAATGTTTGCAGCCCACAGGGCTGCGAGTTTCAGACCCCTGCCATAAAGTGCCCTGAGCCTTACCAGCAGTCAGCCCTGAGTGCAAAGCCTGGACTCAGCTCTGAGTAGAACCAGGTTTGGCCCCCAAACAAAAACCCAAGTATTAGAAGCAAACAAACCCACATGGTGTTCCCCACATCAAGAAACATTCCTGGGCAGGTCACCTCACTGGGGTTCTGCACCCTCACCCCTACACAGACACATACATTGTCTTACCTTATCAGCGTAATTAGCGATTTCCATGAGCCTGAGCTTGGTGGCATCTAAATTGTAATGGTTCTTCTGAAACTGTGTGGGGCAGAAAGGGCAGGTGAGGGCCTAGAGTCGTTGCAGTCCCTTGTCCACTACCCTGGCTCTTGTTTTTGGATTCGTCCCTTTCTCTTGCATATACTGCCCTCAATCCCCCAACCATCTATTGACACAGGGCTAGCTGGTGGGACATCTGGAGCAGAATCCTGGGTCCTTCCACTCTGGTATCCCCACACTCAACTAGTTCAATTCTAGATAGGCTCATATGCAACTGGGCAGAGAATACCACAGATTCTCTCTGACCTGTCTTCTGAATGACAAGTGTTTCCACCAAACTCCCTCAGGGTTGAGAAGGTGGATGCAATGGCCCTGGTTAATGCCCCCTACCCCAAAACCCAGCCTCGGTCATACCCTCTCATGAGCATGTGGCCTCCCTTCAATTGGCTGCCCCTGGGCACAGTTGCTGGGTGCCCCTGGTCTAGCCCAAGAGTGGCCATCAGAGATAGGCTGTGACAAGCAAGGTATGAGACCAGGCAGGCAGGACATTTAGGGGATGGTTGGGTCCCCAGGGACTATGAAGGCCTGGGAGCAAGCAATCTGTGAGAACACATGCACGAATGCCTGAGCCACTGATATGGCTAAGGAGAGCATGGGTCCTGCCTAGTTTTTTGGTTCTGCCTTTCTTGGGGGGAGGGGGTGAGTCATACCCAGCAATGCTCAGGAGTTACTTCTGGCTCTATATTCATGAGCTTTCAAACACCTGATAGTGTTTGAGGGACCATATGGGATGCCAAAAAAGACTAGTGCCCATCACTCTGGCCCCAGATGTCTGGGACACATCTGGACATACGACTTCTTCATCCCTTCAGTTCCAAACCTTCACGTCCTCCCTCCAATCTGGCCCATAAGATGTCGAAGGGAAGAACAAGCCGTCAACCAGCTAAACTGCTGGTGTATCTGTCAGGGTGAGGTGCATCCCAGCATAATGGGGACAAGCCCCCACCACCCCACTCTCCACTGTCGTACCATTCTGGGTCTTTCTGAGGTCTTCCTGGTGACTTTGGGAAGATAAGTTCACTTGTACTTTCTATTTCTGGTTGGTTTTCAGTTTTAGGGCTATACCAGCAGTGCTAGGACTTATGACTAGCTCTGCACGCAGAGCCAGGTATATTCGGGGGACCATATGGGATGCAAGGCAAGTGCCCTCCCCCCACTGTAAGCCTCATTCTCAGTGGGTCACCCTCAGGCATGTCTCTCCTCAGCGGAACATTTTCGGGACATGCATGCCCTTTACGTGTCCTTTTTCAGACATGCCCTCTAAGTGGTTTTCCCTGCACACAAGCACTGTAGTCCCTGGTGGATCCCAGACCCAGGGATGATCCACACTATCTTCTGGCTGCTTTTCACCCTCCCACAACTGCCTGACACCCAACCTAATTTTGGGGGCACAGAGTTCTCATCCAGAACAGTCCAGAACTGGAGTTTCCCAAAAAGGACCAGTAGAGGTGCTTGAGAATGTGTAGGGCTGTGAGGGGGCAGTGAAGACAGCACACACACAACACAGCAGAACCTGGGCAAAATAACTCCCCACCGGCCAGGATGTGAAGCTGTTCAGACATACAAAGACACACACACACACACACACACACACACACACACACACACACACACACACACAGAAAGCCTGGACCCAGAGCTGGTGTGAGTCACAAAGCATATGCCTCCTCCAGGCAGGTGCAGCCAGTATAGACTCAAGGACTCAAAACTACAGCCCCTGGCTGTGTCCACGCCACCTAACTGACAGCAGCTTTCCCAGATAAACCGTGTGTGTGTGTGTGTGTGTGTGTGTGTGTGTGTGTGTGTGTGTGAGAGAGAGAGAGAGAGAGAGAGAGACAGAGAGAGAGACAGAGAGAGAGAGAGCCCAAGCCCAGCACTCCCTCTGCACCTTG